>JAUMHR010000064.1:13770699-13783485 GCA_032361145.1 Enteromius fasciolatus
ATGTTCTTCCCGTTACACACAAATGATTGATTCTGTCGATTCGGGACAGTGAAAGACTTCTTGAAAATGGCTAAAATAGACCTCAAATGAACAATAAGTGGTGTTTACTGTAGTGATCACTGTAATTATTACACCTAAGGCAGCTGTTGTCATATTGATCTCTATAATCAATAATTCCAAGATCTAAGATTAGCTCATTCAGCAAGTGTAAACTCTGCAGACTGCTTTTCTTTTAAAGGGATAGTTCACCTAAAATGAGGATGGGGTAAATAATTCTGTGGAACACAACAGAAGATCATTTGACAAATGTCTCCATGCAGTAAGACAATTGTTTTGGACACGAATGACTTTTAACGTGTTAGTTAAACAAAAGAAAAAAAGTCACATAGGTTTGGATCAACATGAGGGTGAATACTTTGACAGCATTTTGTATTTTTTAAAGTGGCGATTAAACTGAAGTAGCAACATAGATTTTATTTTTTTATTGCGATGTACGTCTGAGTCAAGACAAATTGGCGAGAGAGAATAAAAATGTAGGGTTTATTAAAAATTATTAAATATTTGATTAAAATATTTTATTAAATATATATAAAAAAATAAACATGCACTGAATTAGGACTGCAATAAACAATTATTTCGATAATTGATTAATATAACTATTATTAGAATAATTAATCGGCTAATTGTTGATTACTTAACTTATTAGTCAATAATCTTTTGTAATTAGTTACAATATTGAGTTATACATATTCTAACAAACAAATAAAGGTAATCACTTCAGCCTTTATGAAGTATTTGTAATTATTATACAATGAATGTATACAAATAAACATATTTGGCACACAAAATAAGATGACAGATAGAGAAACTCTGCGTTTAATTAGCTAAATGAAAAAGTATAAGGATGAAAACATGTAAGGTGATGATGTTTTATTTTTGGATAAGCTATTTTATCTCCAACATAATCTCTCTTAAAGTACCTCATAGAGTTATTATGATAATCAAAGCTAGATCGAGCTTCAAGCTCTGCAAACCAAGCTGTCACTTTAATGAAATAATATTTTTCTCCTATTATTAAAAAATGATTGTATCAACTCAACATCATTAGCTCAACACTGGATATCTGTTTAATATCAAAAAATATTAAAATCAAAACGCAATGCTGACTGATTTTTAATGTTTAATACTGCTTGATTTATAGTGCCTCTATTATGCCATTTTAAAGGTTGCTAATATTGCTTTATGAGTCTCTTAAAACAGGTTTACATGTATGCAAGGTCAAAACTATAGTTTTCTCCAAAAATAGATTTAATTTTATCCCATTTCTAAATGATTCGTAAACGACTTTAAGGCTATCATGACGTTACAGTGGTGCGCTACAGCGCCACACTGGCCAAACCGCATTATTGCAGGCTGACTACTCATCAACAAAAAATATTTGTCAACAATTTTTTATTGTAGACGTTGTCGATAATGTCGACAAATCATTTCAGCCCAACACAGAACAATGGTTTACAGTAAGATCAATACCATACATTTAAAAAATAGAATGAATTTAATGCCAATCATTTTATATATATTATTTAATTTGGCAGGAATAATTTTTTCTCACAGACAGACACATTTTTTGTTGACTTTTTAAACTGAGACAGCCCTGAACAGCACACTAGTGTCTAGAAAAGATAGTTAAAAGATATTTGTTTCTTAGATGCTATACATTCCAGTTATTGACTTTCTCCTTGATTCTTGTGCATATACATGCGGCGCCTGAAGGACACTGCTACAAGTGCGATGTGAATGCAGCTCAGTGACCTTGTAGAAACAATACACACTCACCACCTCCAGACTTCTGATATTTACAACCTCCTTTGTAGATCTGCGGCAGAAACACATATACCATGCTTTATATCCTCCGCCCAGCCACCTTCCTGCTGTAAAACATCAAACGCATCCAGCACTTACACTAGCCTGTATAACAATTGTACAATTGTAGCTGACATTATTAGCATTGAGCACAGGGTTAGTTGTTATCTTGTCTGTGCATTAGAGATATTCATTCCCTCTGAAGTCTGTCAGGTTTTCAGTTTTTTTTTAATTTCTTTACTATTATTTTTTTTTACCTCTTTTTAGGTTTAGTGCAAGTTTTGCTCTGTCTGATCTGGCCTGTACATTTTTCAGTAGCGTGTTAGTAGCTCTTTTCAAAATAGTGTGGATTTTCCATTAACAAGCTAGTTTTTCCAATACGTGCATTTAAAACGCTGCATTGCTGTTTTTAATGTCATCGTGTATTGCATGCTCAGCCTGAGCAAGCTGAGGGAATTCAAATTCTGTTTCATTCTTGCATCGTTCAGATGGTTTATGAAATCATAAATAAACTGTTTACAGTCCATGGTATCATTGCATTTCTTTGTTAGAGTAAAATATTGGGGGTGCAGTACCATATCAATTATCAAAATATTAAAATATTCTAATTTAAATCCTCCTAATTTTACTTTTATCTAATGATCTAATGATCACTTAAATCAAAACAATCTATTTTTCAATTTTAAAAATGGTGGAAATTATAAATGAGCATTGATAATTAAATAATTAAAATGACCCCTACCTGTTTTCTAAATGCATGCTACACATCTCACTGTGAACAACTCATGCATGCATGTTTCATAAAAAAAAACCCTGACCTTGTAATTTTTAATTTAGTTGTAATAAATCAATCTTCCAGTGAACTGACAGGCTTTTATCTGATGATGTATGCTGGACTTCCCCAATCAATTAGTTTGCACCTTTCCTGTAATCGATTGCAAGCTTGCATTCAGATCAGCCTCCAACCAAACAAAAATTGTGGAAAGTCCACAGCCTACACATTTCTTTCTTTTACAATAATCCATTTCACATCACAGAAGAAAAAAAAAAACCTGCTTCAGTTTCATTGTTACTGTAAATATCCAAAAAAAGCCTTTGGATTTAACACAGAGAGAACTGGTCCCAATATATTGTGCACCCTTATTCTATTTTTTAAGCTATTGCCACTTTAAATAATTTGATTGTACTTAGCTTGTTTTTAGCCACTTGTAGTCTAAATAACGTTTTTATTTTAACCAGTTACAATTATATTGGCCTAAGTGCTTTGCTCTTTCACTTTTCATTCAGCCATCCTTCTAGAAGACACAATACAGCTTTCTTCTAGCGTTATCTGCTTTTATGCCCTGTACAGTAACTACAGCTTGTAATAACTAGGCCAGACGTACACCAACTAGTCAGGCTGCTTTTCGTCGGTTTTACTTTGCATTAATAATTTACTTAATCACGTTGGGAAATCAGTTTGAGACATCTATTTATAACCGGTCCCATTGTTTCAGGCAGTGTGTGATCGTTAGCTCTACAAGCCGTGAAGATAAAAATCATCCAATTTTGGAAATAACGATGATTATCATCTCGGGGGGGATTAGCAGTCGTCGACGCTTGTACTACACATTAGGGTAATAGCGGCGTCTGCGGAGGGGCTCAGACGCATGGGCTGACGTCACGGCCACATGTTCTCTTCACGGATCACCTCTCCGTTCACCTGCCTACATATAAATGAGATAATTGGCCTTTCGCGTTCATGCAGGAAGCAGGTGTGGCTGAGACAGAGATGTGCTAACTTCAGTGCTGACGAACGGTTCAATGCAGGTCCGCGTTCCCCGGGGGGGCGTCTTCATCGATCTTACTGTAGGGCTGATATTGGGGGAGGGTGCACACGTCAGCCTGCTGTAAAACCTACTTTCTGCTTTGCGCGGTGTTAGGTTGCGCTGCATTTAGTGCCTTTGTTCTTGTATTTGGAGGTGGGTGTCATTAATTCAATTTCCATCTTCTCTTGCTCGTTTTCTCTCCCGATCTCCCTCACCGCATTGCTCTCCTTCTGGACCGTCTGTCTGCTCGCTCCGATCACACGCTCACCAAACCCCCCCCCCTTTCCACCTGCCGCCTCCTCCGTCTGTGTCTGTCGCTGTGAGACACGGGGACAGATAATATCTGCCTTAACCTCTCCTCTAATCCCCTCACTGTCTGCTCGTTCACCTCTGCTTTATTTGTTTTCATTTTCCTGTGCTTTTATTCGTTTATCCCTCCCTCACTCCCTCCCTCCCGCATCGGTTCAAGTGTGCTTGGTCATCACGCCATTGATTATTCTTCACTGTACTGTCTCCCTCTCTCTCAAGGGATGGCAAATCAGCTGTCAGACCCACCCAAGACACCCACGCACATCCCCCCTGTGGCAAACCCCCGTGTTTCATGTCTCCACCCCGCACACCATGTAGAAACGAATGCAATAACCATCCAGTCACTTCTCGCTTCTCGTCTGTACCCCGATAACGCTCCCAGAAAACTAGAGAGCCACTCTCCTTCGGATTCAGCCAAGGAGCAATGCAATGACAAAGAGGGTGGGGAGACTAGCAATCGATATATTAGGCTCCTTCTGATTGGCCGATCCACATTGCCCGGTTTGCATCGCAGCTGCTGATTGGCTGTTGCAGTGTTCCGTGCTCAGCAGCTGCAGCTATGGGGATTTGCCCTTCCTGCCGGCTGCTCTACTTTTTTTTCCTTCTTTTTCTCAATCACAAAAGCCACGTTTAGATCCTGAACTCTGCGATCGGTGCGTGGTTTATGGCCTCGCTGTTTTGAGCTGACTTTGTCGCCCTAGAGTCGTAAAGTCTCCCATGTGCTCTCTCTCTCTCTCTCTTTCCCTTTTCCTGCCTCCTCCCTTTTTCCCTCCCTCCCTGTACCTCTTAATCAAGACACAGCCTGCCCTTTCCTTTGCATTGCTGCCTGCCTCCCGTCTGCACTCCTCCTCTACCTCTCTTGCACTCTCTCACTCGCGCTTTCTGCCATGCGCTTTCAGCCTCTCTCTGTTTGTCGCTCACCTCTGTATTCCCCAGTTACAGGTTTGCAACATAAACAGCTGCGGCTTCAGGCATTCCCTTTGTTGTTTTGAACTTTTAGCGCTTGTGTTTTCAAAGTGTTTGGAACGGGACAAGCTGTTTTAACCCAGTTTGTTTTTGTGTCTTTTCGCAAAGACAGGTCTCCTGCTGCAAAGGACTCTCTTAGAAGTGTGTGAGGACACGTCACAGTGCGATGAAAGGGACGCAGGGAGAACAGGAGGGATGAGAAAGCGTTTCAAGTGAAAGAAGTCTCGCATCACCATAAAGTGCCTCATCTGGATGTTGCGGAAGCCCTTCTCCGCGTCCGCTTCGGAGCGCTCTCTTCCCCGCTGACTTGAGCGTGTGTGCGCTTGGCCTTGGCTCGGGCTATATTTCACCCTGACAGTCAATCAACCTATTTGCCTGTTCCTCGATTCCAGCTCCGCCTGCTCGCCATTTCACCTTTTAATACAAGGACGCCAGTCGATTAGTTTCCCTTTTGGGTTCTCAAAGTGTCTCTCCCTTGACTTCTGCAGTCTCTCCATCCCTGGCGACCCAGACATGCGAGTATCTTTAGGGACTGCTGCGCCTATGGCAACAGGGCAGGGGGTTTCAGAAGCCTAAATTTAGAGAAAGTCCGTTTTACATCAATGCAAGAGGGCTATTTTAAACCCAGAGCTCCGGAGGGTGAGTCTAGACAGTGGGGCGACCACTGCAGACAAATACAAAGTGCCGCTCTACTCTACTTTTAATGCCTCGTTCTCCTGGACGGCAGCCGAAGATGCACCGCAGCATGTCACATTGACCTACTCCACCTCAGCACGCTCAATTCATCGCTCTCCCTGCCTGACGTTAAACTGATCTCATATTCTCGTCATACTTCCTCAACTGGCTGATCAGCAGACTATGTCCCCTTCCTGTCCATGAGAGAGTTTGCTTTTCATTTCTAGACTGGTAGTGTGAGGATCTCCTTGCCACTGTGCTCGTTTTTTGCAGTTTTTGTGCTTCATCACGCCTGGCTGCCCCACCCCAGCCCTCAGCTCACCCGCCGCTCGCCGAGGGACCGCCATGGCCGTCAATGTGACCATGGGTCGCGACACCAAGTGGCTGACGTTGGAGGTGTGCAGAGAGTTCCAGCGAGGAACCTGCTCGCGTTCGGACGCCGAATGCAAGTTTGCGCACCCCTCTCGCACATGCCACGTGGAGAACGGCCGCGTCATCGCCTGTTTCGACTCACTCAAGGTAACCCGGATGCTCTTGCACACAGACACTTGAGTTTGTTTTACTATTGCACTGTGATATATTAACCATTAGATCATTATTTCATGTTTTACTGCATTCATCATTCACACATGGTAATTTTAGTCAGATATCAGTAACACCTCTGAGCTGTTTTGCTGAGTAGTGACCTTTCTCAGCTCTAGAATGTATTTTTCTGTCATATTCAGCCTAAGACACTGCAACCTCTGGTCAAGGATCGTTCAGTTATGATTATAAGTGCTGTGATGGAACTGTGGGACAGTCAACAAATGTTCAAGATGAGGTTCGAGATAGCAAATGTCAAAGTATATTGATTGACTTGCAGTGTTTTGGGTATATCTAAAAAAACAAGCTAATACCATGGGATTATCTACAAAATCATCCGTGGGAATTTTTTTTTATCTTAAATACTGCTTTTCTTTGAAAGTATGATGAAGTCACTTTAGAGGGAACAGGAACAGTTCACTCGGAAAAAAAGCCCGTTATCGTTACCCCTCATGTCACTCAACATTTATGACATTTTTCTGTGGAAGTCAAAAGGAGGAATTTTTAAAGAATTTACGTTTTTATGCCATAAAGAATAGGAACTGGAGCTTTGATGCTTTAAAAAGTGACTTCATATGTACTACTACTACAAGTTTGATCACAAGTCTTTTTTTATTTTATCTGACTGAAAAGTTACAGTACGTACATTTATAGTATGTTTCAAATAAATGCTGTTCTTTTGAACTTCCATTCCATCAGAAATGCTAAAAATATATATATATATATATATATATACATCACGCAAATATCCACACTTGTTTTCATACTTAATAATGATAATTGTTTATTAAGCAGCAAATTAAAATGATTTCTTAAGGATCATGTGACACAGAAGTCTGCAATGATGCAATGAAAATTCAGCATTGCATAACAGAAATAAATTATATTTTTAAATATGTTCAAATTGAAATGAGAATTAAATTGTAATAATATTTCAGTATATTAATAGCTGTATTTTTGATCAAGGGCAGCCCTGGTGAGCAGTGAGTAGATCCTATGTCATAAATGACAGATTCATCAAACTCAAATGACTGATGAATTGATGTATTGGACATCATTATTGGATCTAAATGGCTTAAAATTTATTTTGCTTCTTTCGCAAAGCCATTGTACGGAATTAGAAAAATTTAAATGTGGCACACAAGTCATACTAATTACTTTTGTGATGCCTTTACGGTGTTTTTATGCTTTTAGAGCTTGCAGTCCTCAGTGACCATTCATTGTAATTGTATGAAAAGTAACAGAAAATCAGATAACATCTCTTTTGTGAATATTGAGAACAGAGATTTAAATGAGATTCTCATACTAAATGAGATGTTGAACATCAGTGAGTAAATTATGCCTGAATTTTCACTTTTAGATGAACTGTAATAGATATTAAGATATTTTAGCGATTCATCAAATAATAAGCTCACATTTGTTGTACCTTTTATTTTCTGATTTGTCCATGTTAATCTCAGAAAGCAGCAGCAGCGCTGTGGCCTGTGACTCAGTCAGGACTCACATTAACCGTGGCTCTGAACATTGAGCTACGAGCACAACAAATGTGTTTGTGTGTTTATGTCTCCCCGTATGTGTTTATGTGCAACGAAAGAGCCAGACAAGGCCCTCTCTGTCTGAGTGCAGCAGCTGTCTTCTCCTTTATTGAGCTAGAATGTATTATTTGGCCATTTTTTGGCTGTGTGCAGCATGTGTGGTGGAGCTCAAGAGGAGTGAGAGAGAAAGCTACACGAGGCCTAGCAACAGCACCGACCGACTGGATACAGTAATCCCGCTGAACCGTGTTACAGTTGTTAGCACTGGGTGTCAGTGACCTGTGTAGATTACTTGCCCATCCAATTGTTTGATTGTTTTTATCAGAACAGTAAACGCAGCCAGCTGTCACTATCTGAAAACTCAGGGTTAGATTGCTGTTATGACCGACAGAGGGAGGGAGATCAAATAAAGCTAGAGAAAATAAATGAGAGAAATGATGTTTGTATGCATCATATATGGGGATTTTAATGGTGCCTGCTGAAGTGCTGAGGAGAGGTGCGCTTAAAGTCTGCATGAAAAGGAAATTATGATCATCTTTTCTCCTTTATTGTGACAGATCTGAGTGAAAAGGGGTCTTGTAAAAGAAAAAGCTTAGGGAGGAACTTGGTTGTGTCTGTTCCAATCAAATTGATTGTATTGTTGTTCTGTAAAAAGATGAAAACAGATGATATAGGTGGCACTTTATTTAACAATGCTGTTTCGTGATTAGTTTACTACAGTTATTACAATCATTTTTCTCATTATAGCTTGTGTACAAACACTGCCAACACTTATTTCAGTCTAGAAGTGAATTTTGCATCCGATGACCCATTTAACGTTTATGTATATATTGTGTAATATTTTAGGTGTTAAGTGCAAACGCCCTTCAGTGATGATCATTGATTTATTTTATTTTTTTTTAAATATCTTCAAATGTATCTCCAGACCCAATCTCACCCCCTCTCTTTTCTCTGCGCCCCTCCACAGCGCCACATCTCTGCTAATTTATCGACTTCCCTAATGGCTGCTACTATGTCCTTTCTTCCACCAACCCCTGCTCTTGCGTTTATGCTGTTCGTTGACCATTAATCTGGTTTGGTTTGCTTGAAAACGTATCAGAGATGCATGAAGTAGGCAGTCATCTAGTCTATGTAAATGTGATTCGGTTATTGATGTAGGACTGGTGCTGGCACAGGCTTCTGTCTGAAAAACCAAATCAGCAGGTACTGTCATTGGCGGCGTCTAATTCACATTAACATTAGTTGATAAGCTATTTTTAGGACATAGGACAACTAAATGGACACTGAGAGACACTGTTCCAGGAAGTACATTTAATGGGGACATATCATGGAAAAGAGGATACTTTTAGACCTTTTGCGATAACAGAATTGATGTACCCTATGAATATTAAAGTACACTGTTCAGGTGTGGGGTTGCTTTATAAATGTTTTTGAAAAAAGTCTCTTTATGCTTAACAAAACTGCTTTCATTTTCATGGAGTGAAGATAATTCACTCTTTAAAATTTTAAATGACTGCTTTTTTATTTGAATATATTTTACAATGCAATTAATTTGTGACAAAGCTGTTTTTTTTTCAGGATCATTACTCCCCATGACCCTTCAGAAATGATTGTAATATACTGATTTACTGCTCAGTACACATATTTTTTTATATTATTACTGATGCAAAGTCAAAGCGCGATCTACATGCATGATCTATATATATGATCTATAGTGTCTCTGATCAAGCCGGTAGACACAGGAAGTCTCGTAACTCATTCAGGATATGTGCTAGGGCTTTCCTTAATGTAATACACCTAGAACAGGGATTGACGTCAAAACTCCTCTTTGACGAGGAAATACTTTTAGGATTCTGTCATTTATTCATTTCTTTTAATTTAAGATGGAAATTGCATAAATAAAATATCGATTTCTTTAAAAAAATCTCACTGACCCCAAAAGTTTAAACAGCAGCATATTTCCATTCACATTGAGATAGACAAAACATGAAACATGATTTGAAATGATACATCCCTTAATCAGACAAACTCCACTTATTGTATCTGATAAGTGCTAAGTATTGTTATACATTATCTTGCATATTCTGACAGCCAAGGCCCACCCAAGAGGCCAGATGATTGACAGGTAAAGCAACCGATCATATTTCGGTTTGTGTTGCATCAGGTTAAGGGATGTAGAAATGTCCCCACACAGGGCTCGCAAAATTTCTAAATCTCTGATAGCCCTTCGGGCAGGCACTCTTAAGTTTTTGGTAACCCAAAATAAATTTAAGTAGCCACGAAGAAAAAAAGAGATTATTTTTAATGTATAATATTGTAAAGGAAACAAAACATCAATCAAAAAATGTTAAAACACAAATTACAACAACTGTATAAAATAGTCAAATTACAATCAACTCAAATATTTGGTTCTAACTGAACAGAAACTTCTATGCACTTGTAAGAACCGTGTAGAATATTCAATAGCCTCCTCCCTCAAAAAAAACAACAACAACAAAAACACCTACTAACCTTTATGGGGTCAAAATAGAACTTTCTATAAATATAAAAGTAAATGAATTTTGGTAGCCCGACTGGAAGACACAATAGCCCCGGGACGTCGGGCTAGCGATTTTGCGAGCCCTGCCACAATAACAGACCAATGTATAAAGCAGGTTTAGCACCACAACATCTTTGTTTCTAGGCACACGTCTCCCGGAAATCCTGTAGAATTCAACCAATCAGATGACGACTTTGAAACTTCTGAATGTTTCTAATTTTGTGGGCCATATGCAGGCTGAGGCTTTATTATATGTGGAGTGGGATGTCTTATGGGGGCCGTCATGTTGAAATCACATGACCAATTATATGCTGAGTCCTAGAAAACCGTATTATCACGATCACAACATAAACAAAAATTGCTGAGTGCACCTTTAAACAATGAAAAAAACATGATTGTTTTAGGGCACTAAGATTAATAGTTCAGTTAAGAAAGAAAAAATACAATTCTGCGGAATAAACCTCTTTAAGAAGTAGGTTTTTGTACAAGGATTCACCATGAAAAGGTTCAGTGATTTTAATCGAAGGATATTGTAGTTTATCAGATATGCATTTGTGCCTTCTCTCTTTTTCTTCCTCCCTCTCCCTTTCTTCCTCTCTGACCAATCAGTAGTGAGGAGACAGTATGAGGCAAAACTTACTCTCGGTTGCCGGGTGTGTTACCATGACTACGCAAAGGAGATCCCTGACCTAGTCCATCCTACATGACATGACTTACAGCTTTTCATCGCTCGCGTTTCTCAGCTCGTAGGGACACTGTCAAAGCCCTCAGCACATTTCCTGGTTTTTTTGCTTTGCTGTGTACTATTGAAATGAGTGTTCTTACTGTCTTTCAGAATGTTAAAGCTTGGCTGTGAGGCTGCTTCTCATGTGTGCTTTGGCAGGATCACCTGTCTGCTCCTTTGAGACGGTCTGCTCATTACCCACACACTCCCACAACAAATGCCGCTGATGCAATTGCTCTCAATGTCAGTGTGTGAATGTGTCGCGCGAGTGTCAGGGCACACAATTAACAATGTTGCACATATTTGTGACATCTCTGCATGCAAGTGCCTGTGATTGTTTTATTAATAAGAACTGTAACGATGTGTTGTTGTGTATGGCATCCGCCTCAGACGGCACACCCACCGACCGTCCCATTAACCACTACAACAGTCTGTCTGATAGGCTACATATTGCCCACAAAAGTACTTTCTTGACTTGCCAGTTTCTAAATGAATTTTAATGAATACAGAATTGATGCACATTTTTTCTATTTTTCTTGTGTGTATTTTCTGTTTAAATGTTCATATAATTATAGAAATTTATATTTTAAGAAATTATCATAATGTGACATGTCATTTCAAATTGGCCATCCAGTAAATAATGGATTGCTAAGATGAACACAGTAAAATGCATGTGGGGAAAAAATTGTTTGTAATGTTTTTTAGTTTTTTATATTACTTAGATATGGTAATAGCACTTCCATTTAGTGCTGTTTAATGATTATTTGTGATTAATCGCATCCCAAATCGCAGTCACGTGCCTTTATGACCTCCCTACAACGCCGAGCCATGCTCCTGATGAGGTTGCGGATGGTCTCCTGGGGGATCTCCTCCCAGACCTGTACTAAAGCATCCACCAACTCCTGGACAGTCTGTGGTGCAATGTGGCGTTGGTGGGTGGAGCGAGACATGATGTTCCAGATGTGCTCAATTGGAGTCAGGTCTAGGGAACAGGCGGACCAGTCCATAGCATCAATCCTCCTGTTCCTCCTTGCAGAAAGGCAGAGGTAGCAGTCCTGCAGCTGGGTTGTTGCCCTCCTACGGCCTCCTCCACGTCTCCTGATGTACTGGCCTGTCTCCGGGTAGCGCCTCCATGCTCTGGACACTATGCTGACAGACACAGCAAACCTTCTTGCCACAGCTCGCATTGATGTGCCATCCTGGATGAGCTGCACTACCTGAGCCACTTGTGTGGGTTGTAGACTCCGTCTCAAGCTACCACTAGAGTGAAAGCATCGCCAGCATTCAAAAGTGACCAAAATATCAGCCAGAAATCATAGGAACTGAGAAGTGGTCTGTAATCAGAACCAATCCTTTATTGGGGGTGTCTTGCTAATTGCCTTGTTGCCGAGAACCGGGCCAGAGTACGATTGTCCCCACTCCCCCTCTGGCCTGCACTCACATATGATTTCTGCAAGCGTGCCAGAGCACGCTTACATCATTATGGTGAGGCAGTTTCAGGATAAACAGGAAGAGCGGCTCTCTCGCTGAATGCTCTGTTTACTTTGTGGATAGTAATTTTGAGTCGTTTGGTCCGAGGTGGTCCACAGCCCACTTACAGCTTATTGTTAAACAAACATTGCACCTCAGAAGCGATCCTTTCTCCGCTATGTTTGTTTTGGAGCGTCGCAAAAAGTGACGTTGTGTGCCCTGTTCCGTGCTCCAACATGGTTAGCGCTCACACTACATGCGAACCGCGCCCGAGTCCAACTGAACCGTGCTCTGGCACACCTCTTCCAACCGGGC
>JAUMHR010000064.1:13783585-13815283 GCA_032361145.1 Enteromius fasciolatus
CCTCATGATTCTCATTTGCTCTGACATGCATTGTGAGCTGTAAGGTCTTATATAGACAGTTGTGTGGCTTTCCTAATTAAGCCCAATCACAGCTGGACTCAAATGAAGGTGTAGAACCATCTCAAAGATGATCAGAAGAAATGTGCAGTCCATAACATTATAATAATTTATTTTAAAAGTGTCTTAAATCGCTAAAAATATTTTTTTTCTTGTTCACATTAGTCTGTATTCTTTCCATCAATGTGCAATCAAAATAGTTTATAGTACTTTTCTTTTGACAACAGTTTATTTATTTTATTCATTAAAGCCCTAAATAGCTACTTAATTCTACACATTAAATTATTTAAAATTAATTTTTGTTTTAGAAAAGTGTCAACTCTGTTACCAAACCATATTTTGTCTTTCACGAGTTTGCGCTTCCTCAAAGATAGTAAAAGCATGTTTGGCGAGCTGGGAGTTTAGTGAACCGAGAGCCCTAGTAACGAGAGTGGCTCGGAGTCCAACTCGTGTGCACCCCATGGAAGGAGCGAAGGGCGGAGAAGGGGAGGCGCCGGGAAATGCAAAAATGAGATGCGGAAGGGAAGGAAACCGGCCTATGTGTAGTGGTGAAATAGCGACTGGATTGGCTTACGATGGGAAGACTGATTGAAAGCTTGGTAACAGCTGATTTGAGTTTCGTACGCGCTTTCTCTCGAAATTGGTGTAATTATCTCTCAGAATTGTGCAAGTTACAGGAAATGATGTCACTTTCAATCACTGATAAAAATCTGAAGCACTGAAAAGTATCTGTGCTCTCTTCGAGGAAATATTTGAATCTAAAAACTTCTTACACAAAGAGTTATTTTTAAACGTCAACTCTGTTACCACAAAATCTCACATTGGGTTATTTAAAACTCTTTTAATCATATTTTCATTAATGTCATGTTTTCTTAGCATTTATGCCAGCAAGTTTGAAGTAATTAAAATAAAAATGTCAATTCTGTTACACTATTGTCTCTATTCTAAGCCTACCTAGGTAACAGAGTTGACGGGGACACCAACTGTATCCACAATTATAGAATAAGTCATATATAAATGTATATGCTACGTTATATATAATGGTGTAAATCATGTTTACAAGTGTTTAATATGCTGCTGTAACTTTAATAGCTTTAATTAGCCCTGCGCCTCTGTTTATGTCAAATGAATGGACCAATGACACAAAATCAACTTAACAAAAGTCTGCGTTAAACAGATTAGGTTTATTTCTATTATGCTGAACTGCTTTCAATGACCTCCGACTAACAAGATATGGGGGAACAAAATTAATTGATCAAAAAAAAAAAAAAAAAGAAGCAATCAAGTACATATACAGTATATTGGCTATGCACAACTCGTCAGTTTTACATCCCGTCATATAACCCAAAACAAGAGAGAAAAAAACAACCCAGAACATAAACTGTTCTGTGTTATCAACTGGGATACTTAGCAAACTCTCTTAGAAAATAAAAGGAACTAAAGAATGACTACTTAAGGAAAAAGGTTAATATCAAACAATAAAAGTGAGCGTGATTTATAAAGAGGGAAGGTGTGGAAATCCTGCATTTCATGCAGAAGCCCTGTGACGCCTGTCTGATGGGACAAATACAATATTCAATATCTGTACTTTCAGAAAATAAACAAAGCCAGGATGTTAACCACTAAATTTCACTTTCAAATCAACACTCAAATGACACAGGAAAATGCCAAAGGTGACTGCCAGCCCTGAAGCTTTCTAAAAAAGATGTACCATGCAGGTATAACAATCACTTTTAGACATCAAGGATCTGCGTTACATGTACAAACATAAAAAAACATGAGAAAAGATGCCCCAAAAGACAAGCACATCAATGTAAACGGTTGATTGAAAATCGTCAATCACTGTATCAAACATTACACCATTAGTGGGGTGCACAATATGTGGTGAGATGGCCAAGCCCCTCCCTCCCCATTCACAGCTTTTTTTATAATATACAAAAACTGAGTTTGGGAATTAAAACGTAGGTAAATTTCTCATACTATGTTCTACATTAAGAAATTGTACTCAAAATGCGTTGCATAAAATTATTAAAGGCCCTGATATCTACATATGCACCAGTCAAATATGGCCCTCTTTAATTTTCATATTTAATATCTAGCACCGATGAATAGGATTAAAATTATTTCTCTGTAAGGAGTCTAACGTGCTCAGATCACTACATTGATGTGATAAAGTGTTTCTAATATCAAGCTTTTAAATGAAAGCCAATTTATACACCAAAAGAATGCTGGTTTTAAACTGCGCAAAAACCATCGAAACAAATAATTAAACAAGTCACCCTTCTATTATAGAAAAGGTAGGCTACAAGTTGAAAAGGGCTTTAAAACTTGGTTTTCTCTGGAGCGACATGCTATAGTGTTTATTGGCAGTTTACAAAGTTTTGTAGGAACTCTACAAATGCATACATTAGATAAATCTCTCACAATAAACTGCAACATTAGATATATTTCTGCAATGTTAAAACATCTACGTGACGTTGGCTTGCATAAATGACGTTCATAATTTAGAAAAGGCCATGAGCATTGAAGTCATAACATGATTATCTTATTACTTCCTTCCAGAAGTTGTTTTAATTATTATTTGTCATAACCCTGAGAGTGAAACATTGCATTAATCATTTTCGGTTGGACCAGTCTTGCATTTTGAGATGAAATCATTGCCTAGATACTTAAAAAGCAACCTAGCAAATCAAGATTTATATATATATTTCTGTTTAGCACAAGCGATTATAGCAAATTTAAGTTTTGATGAACTGTATTCTCTGTAATGTACTCATGCAATCAATCCAATTAGGATTCAGTTTACATCGATTTTTCAGAAAGGTTTTGTAAAGCTTATCCGCACTGCAATGCATCCGTCCATCCAACATGCAGTTCTTAGTGTTCCTTTGGTTATTGTATAAAATCTATATGCAATTCATCTTTTACAAAAATAAAAGATTACATAGAAAATGACCGTTAAAAATGATCTGAAATAGCTTCAGCTCAGATTTAAAAAAAAGCTCATTAACAGCAAGTTCTTATTAGTCTGTTAATGATAACGCCCCAAATTAAAATTATAGTTGATATATCCAACTGCCTTTGTTCTTTAATAACATTTCTTTTACAAAATAGGAGTAGTGCTGTTTAAGAAAAACTGAACAATGAGAAAATAGTTTTTCTTCTGTGCGTCTGTGGACACGATCATACATGCCAGAGGAACCATAACATCTCATTACTGTAGCCATGTTTTTTCAAGATTCACTTCAAGCTCACATGCAACTCCGAAAACCAACTTTCTTCTGCACTTAATTGAAATGATTCAGCGTAACCTTGAATTCTGTCGTCAGTGTGTTGGAATCAAGTTTCGGGAGCATTAAACATATTTGCACGCACACAAACGTACACACACACCCTCCTGCACACACACGCACACAAAAAGAAATCTTCAGATATTGCATTCTGCAAAAGGGCACAGGGTTTCCAACAATAACACTATACCATTTAACCTGTTGGCAGGATTAAAAATGCATCAAAATGCCCTGTGGAAAATCACATTTCTTCATACTGTTGTTATCACTAACAAACACTTAAGAGCAGACAGTTAAATCATCATTCAGTTATCAGCCTCTTCAGCACATCACAAGCTCATAAAAAGCCAGACTAATTGCACAGTGACCACCAGAGCGTCACCAAACCACCTTGAAATTTTAATGCTTCATATCGCTGAAAGAGAGCGAGCACACCTTAACAGTTCAGCTGTGCTCTGTGGTCAGTGAAATCAACTTCACTCAACGTTGTTCTCAACATTTTTGTGGTGCCATGTTGTGTTTCGTGCTCAGAGGGCTGAGAGCAACAGCAACGCCGGGTCAGCTGTGGAAGTCACTCCATCGATCTCCATTGCTGTGCGACAAACAAAAGTTCACATCAAGAAAAGCTGCAGAGTTTGATCTTCCTGGCCGAATGAGTTCCATTATCAGGTTGAAGAAGATCAAGGAGGAGTACCATCTCCATCTTACACTACGCATCATAGGCATTGATGTAATAAACACGATTAGCTGTTTATTAGGTGTGCTTCTTTAGTCCAAGATTGGCCAAAAACTGAAACTTTCAAAAACAACAAAAACTAAATGTTGCACATGTAAGACAAAAGAAAAAATGTTTCAAGACCATGTTCTCTGTGTCCAACAGCACACTCTTCAGTTGACATTGGCACTTGACAAGTATGAGGTTTGATTTCGTCGTCTAATTGAGAATTCTGACACAAGACTTCTTGACCAAGTGTGTGTTGTCCTTAGCCGAAGCAGTTTATGTTTTTGAGGTACAATTGCAAATGCAGAGGCAAAAATTTGAGAATATGTTCA
Source organism: Enteromius fasciolatus (assembly GCA_032361145.1). Classification (NCBI taxonomy): domain Eukaryota; kingdom Metazoa; phylum Chordata; class Actinopteri; order Cypriniformes; family Cyprinidae; genus Enteromius; species Enteromius fasciolatus. Next base: position 13,787,986 of record JAUMHR010000064.1, read on the forward strand.
GGCATTGTGCCACATCAGTTTACAATGTTGTCTTATGGATGGGGGACAATCCTGTAAATAAATAAGGAGAAAAGAGATTATTACATCGGAACAAAATAATGAAAGGTTTCACATAAATAATAATATAAAACCCTAATTGAAACTAAAAGATGAATTCATTAAAAAGAAAATCACTTACTCATCCTCATGCAGTTTCAACCCTGTATTAATGAATTATAAAGAATGTCTTAAACCATTTTTCCAAAACAAAACTGATTCCCACTGACATTCAATGTCAGAATATTTTAATAAAGTCTTAATAAAGAATATGAGGGTGGGTAAAACCTCATATCGTTTCATAACCTCAACATTTTTGGAGGTGAATTGTCTCTTTAAAACAAAAATAAAATTTAAATACCTGTTCTCGTCTTTATTAATGGAGTTAACTGGGCACCCAGTTGTGGGACGAGCTCTGTGTGGTTGCTGGCCCAGCATAGCCCTGTCCACCCTGTATGACGGGGTCAAAGTTGAAGTCAACCAGTTCTCCATCCATAAGATCACTGCGGATAATATATTCCACATCACAATCCAGGTTTTCAGTGAACATGTCGATGTCCAAGTCTGTAGGCAGACGGTCCTGGGAGGGCATGAAGCAGGGTGGTGTTGCATACTGGCCTAGACCTTGCAGGCCTCCGTTCCCACCAGGTGCCGGGACAGCCCCGTGCTGCAGAAGCTCAGCACCTGGCATCTGATGCTGGGGCTTTATAGTTGTGAGCTGAGGCAGTTCCTGGCTCATGGCCAAGTGCAACATTTCAAAGCCCATCTGTGAGTGCTGGAGTTGGGGTTGAGGGTGGAGGCTCATCTGCCCCACTGGTCTTGTATCCTGTAAAATCTGATGTGCATTAGCTTGGCTGCTAGATCCCCTGAGCCCCAAAAGCCCGCCGCCTCCTTGGCTCGGCATGAGAGGATCCATCTGGGTCATCATAACGTCGCTGGGCGGGGGCGAATCGGAGGTCAGGAGCGCTTCGAGGCTGGAGGGTACATGAGTGCTAAAACCACTTGGACCCGGACCGGGCAGAGGACTGAAGAGTGAGTTTCCGAAGCTCGATGGGCTTGTGCTGGATCCGGCGTTGGGTTGGACAGAGCTCTGCGGCCCTGGCGGAGTGGATCCTTGTGTAGCCTTAATTGGCTGCAGCTGACGAAATGAAGAAAAGCTGGACCCTCGAGGCAGCAGAGTGGATGCCGAGGGCAAAGACTGAGGTGGGGCAGGAGGAGCTGTGCTTGGGCTTGCACCACCTTGTGGCCCAGTCATTAAAGTGAGCCCTTCAATCAAATCCACCTCTTCCATTAGCGTCTCAGTTAGTGTTGCGGGAAGATTCCCTGCGGAATAGCCACCAAGAAGGCAGTCCTCAGGTAGTTCATCCTCATCTTCCTGCCCCGTGGCAATGGGAGAAAGCCTCCCGCTCAACGTGCTGGCATTGGAGCTTGTACGTGGCCGGAAACTTGTCCACATATCCGAGTCATCCAGGCTACCACGAGAGGAAGGGCTGCTGCTGTTTACTGCCCACTTCCCGAACTGACCTGGAGGCCCGGGACTATCCGCACCGCCAGTGCCGGAGGCACCCTCACCCTGCAGGGCACCTCCAGAGCCGCCGATCCCAGCCGCTACAGCCTGCTTTTTAGCCTGCTTTGCTCGTATACGGCTTTGCTTAAGCAATTTGCTGCTGTTGTCCATCGAGGCAGCGCGGCGACGAGGGGCTTTGCCAGTTTTGCCCCCCTCTGGGTTGAGCATCCACCAAGAGCTCTTTCCAGTCGACTCATTGTGCACTCGCAGGAACTTGTTGTGGAGTGATAAATTGTGGCGAATGGAGTTCTAAATGGGATGACAAGAAAAAAAATCAAGTTTAAAAGTGACAAACAATGTTACTGCATAGGAATGAAAATATTACATCAGGGTTATCAGGGTTTGAAATGAACACCTGAAAATGTAACTATGACAGGCAATGATTTGAACTCACAAGCCAGTTTGTTGGTATATTTTTTTTTACATTTTTGATTAAGGTTGCATATCCAAGACCTTTAGGTGTCGCTTTTTACAATTATAATTCAGGCATGAATTATTATTATTATCAGGTTCAGTTTTTTTTAAATGCATATCAAAAGAGAAGCTTCACAGTGTTAACAATATATATTATTAAGCCTTTATTTAACCTGGAAAGATAAAATAAATCTCTTTTACAGGAGTGTTCTGGCCATTATACACAGTACAGTTATACAAATATATAGTAGTCAGCATCTAAAATAAATCAAAAATGGTCATTAACTTAAATTTTAGTAGACAAATTCAATTTTAATTTCTGTTCTGAATGGCCAGTAATTAAAAATTTTAGCAGTCAAATCAGCAGGTGAGTGCAAAATATCATTTCAAACCATTATTATTGTTATTAATTCTTAATCTTGTTTAGACGTACCTTCCACCCAGCAGAACTGTTACTGTCTCCTTTGTCCTTAAAATACGGCACCGTTTTTACCATCCAATCGTAGATCTGCGCCAGAGTAAGTCGTTTTTCTGGCGAGTTTTCAATCGCCTGGCTGATCAGATCTGCGTAGGACTGATTACCCCAGGCATTACGCCTGGAAGAGCCTTTTCGAGGTGTGGCCCCGCCCACTCCAGCGATACCCCCGCCCTCCGAGACCGCGATTTTCTCAGGCTCGGATATGATTGGCTGAGGGTCATGTTTATCTTCCTCGGTGGGCGGAGTTCCAGCAGCAGACTCTGAGCCGTCAGCCCCCCCGACTTTGACAGCTGAGATGTCGGGTCTAGGCAGCGGCCATGTACATGACCTCGGTCTGCTCTGCGGCTCAAAATCTGGGTCAATCGGGGGTACGTTTTCTTCCTCCATTGTTCGATGCAATCCAGATAACTTCAGAGAAAGGCTGGATTTCAGTGAACTAGTTTTGATCCGTAAAAGACGACTCAATAGACCGGGCGATGAATAGTAAGAGTACTACTATTTCTACTAAAAGTAAAATAATCTGGTTCAAAAACTATTTTTGTCTTTATTAATATATTATACTACAGTACAAATTATCAAGACTAAATTTAACCGAGGCTGTCTGGAGCACATTCGTAATAATCTGAACACACCAATATAGCGTCAGTTAATCCTCAGATTGGAGATTAAAGGGGACAAATAATCTCCTTAATAGTAACTAACATAAACCTTCTGATTTACATAGAGCAAACGAGGATAGAAGGGGTCTCTTTGTTTCCTGGAGAAAGAACAAAGGAAATCCACTGCACATCAAAACAGCTGGATTGTCAAGAGATAAACGACAGGAAAAGAGGAAGTGACAAGGGATGATCTGTGAACTTCTCTTGGATAATTAAACGCTCTTTTACAGAAAAAGATCTAACTGAGGCAGTTCAGTAGGTGAAATCGCAAAACCAATCATAACGTGCTGTAATTGCTAAAATAATCACCTCCCTCTGGTTCCTATAATAGCAGCGAATGGTTGATTGGCTTTCGCAATTAGACTGAGAAAAACAAATACGAGCAGACCAGCTTTAAAACTCTACAAAAAGCGATAAACCAACTTAATATGAGCGCATCAAGTCGTACACTAGTCTTTTTGTAAACTGTGTATTTCTATATTGAGTAAGAATACTGTCCTTGTAAACGAGTTCAAGTTAATTGTTAGAGCTGCCTGTCAAAGTCAACAAAGCCACGTTATTTAATCAATCGGGATCCATTATGAAGTTAAAAACACAGAAACGCAAGGTTTACAACGAATTAAGTGCATCCCAAATCAAATGCGTTAAGCACGATTGATAAATCGCCAAAAGAAGCCGTGCGTAAAACAATTCATAACGATCAAAAATTACTTTTTTTTCTTTCTTTTTTTTAAACGACTAAGATGGTATCTTACGGGAGTGCTCGCTCATAGCGGGTAGTTTTACCATACAATAAAAAAATCTGTGTTGTTGTCGTTCAAGTTTGCACGGTCCTCCACGCTGTGTGCTGGCGCGTGTCACCATCTGCCATGTTCCTCGAGACGCAGCTACACACGATGCTCGCGCCGACCGAGTCCGTTCCGTGGAAGGCTTCCCGTGTCCCGCTACAGTCGATGAGTTCTCCGAAAACACTAAAAGCCGCCGTCTGTCCGCTTCTTCAACTCGATCTCCGGCCACTCGGCCTCTGGGACAAACTCGAAAGCGTAGTTTTACTACTGGGAGAGTAACTAGATGGCCACCTAGTTAGCCAACTCCAGTTTTTATGAGTTAATATCCCTCCGGTAAAAGTCGAAGAAACCCGCTTCTCGTCAATAACTTGGCGGTCTGTTGAAATTACCGCGAAATAGCTTCTCTTCTGCTGTTAATAGAGATGGGCAAACTGCTATTCCTCGTAGATCTTTCTTGTTTTGTTTTGTTTTGACTCGAGGCGAAGACTCCCTTCTGACGTCTGTTTACCACTGCCAGAAAACGCGGCGTGCGCATGCGCCAAGAGGATTGATGGGAATTGCAGTCAGTCATGTGATAGGTTGCGCACCGTAAACACGACCGGAGGGAACCGGGATCCCGAAAAAAGACTGAGCTCGCTAAACGTTATGTAATAGTTTCTAAAGATGTGCGCGGGTGTGGGAGTCCTGTCTGTTTTTTGTTTTTTTTTTTCATTTTAGGATCTCTAGATTGTTATGAAAGCGGGTGAAGATCCCTAATCCCTGAAGATCTCCAATGCTTTTTGCGCGATCCCCTGACCTCATGCTTGCCCACATGCTTTCCCAATTAAATTGCAATCTCGTTTTTTAATTAAGATCAAGTGGATGAAAGCTATTTTTGTGTTAGAAGATGTTTACGCCAGATTGTCACTGTAATAGAGAGTCGTCATTATCTGAAAAATACATTTTTTTAGTAACGTTAGTTTTATAATAAAATTCAAGCTTATAGATTCATTGTGCGTGGCTCCTCAGTGGTGTTGTGTATCCTCATTTTAATTAAGTCATTTAAAATTGAATTTCAGTCGTAAATGCATTGCTCTTTTTAGGTCATCTGTTGCTGATACGCAAGTTTTTAAGTGCATGTGTCAGTGTCTCGATACGGATCAGCCACGAGAACTACAATACCCACAGGACCTTCCAAGTCATTACCCCTTTTCCCAGAACTGCGGTGGGTGGTAGAGGACACGGAGTATGATGCAACTCTTCAGCCTTCAGTGATACTTGTCAAATTCAGTGTTAGAAATCTGATTAAGCAGTTGTATTTATTTAGACATTATTTTAATTGATCATGTTTGTTTCTTGTTTTATTAAACACAGATTCTAATACGATTGTAATTCGTTTGTGTGTGCATGTTCAATGAAAAAAAGTTCTGTTGACGCTTTTAAATAAGAAAATGATTCGTTTTTTTTCTTTCGTGATTTCCTAAATCATGCATAAAAATCAGTACTAAAAGCCATTATTGCAGAATGACAGAAACGTGAAATTAAAAGGCAGCAAACCATAGTGTTGTGGTGAAAATATAACCATTTCTTCCCTAGAACTTGCCCTATGATGTAACATATACATTAATCAAAGTAGAGTAAATTACTTCACAGTTTTACCCATTTCAAGCAGTCACTTCTGATTGTTTTCAATGTATATTTCCAAAATAAATTCGTAAAAACATTCTTATTGCTTAATTATTTTGGTTGGCCAGTTGTGATGTTAATCATTTTTTATTGCGGGCTTTTTTATATATACTGTGCGTTTTGAATGTGTGCGATTATATTACCTTTGAAATAAAAATAACAATGATTAAAAACGATGCGCCATAAATGCGTCAACAGTTGCTCCCACTTTAAGTACACATTATGAAAGTACAATGAAGATAATATCTATATCAGTCAAAACAATGTAAAATTGTAATATTCTTACGGATGTGCAAAATATTTGTAACAATCATTAAATAAAATCACTAGTCTACTGTTATTTGCGGCAGAGATTTATTTTACATAAGCGTCCTCCCAGCCTCTTCATTTTCAAGCTAAGTGAATATATTGAGAAGATACCAGCTACGTAATTCTGGTATTTCAAATCCTTTGGTTTTATGGAGGTGTACAACGATTAAAGAGAATTTCATAATTCAACTGACAAGTATTGGCAAAGTTATAGTAACCAAAAAATAATGAACAAAGAAATAAATAAATGATACTGATATTGCGGTGTGTGACTGCGAGCACTGGGGGGCGCTGTGATATTTCTGACGCCACACAGATCCTCGCTCTGATTGGTCGAGGACTGAGCGCTTCGTCCAATGACTAGGATGTCCTCGTTTTCAAATCGACTCGGAAATATCAAACACTCGGCCTGTTTAGAGACCTGGTAAGATGATTATAATGCTTCCTAAATATTGTAATCGGTTTATTTTTTAAGTATTTGTTTCAAGTTTGTCTGTTCCTTTTCGGATGTTGCTTATTACTATTTTTCCATGTCAACGGTTATATTTGTGTTACCATAGCAAAACATTCGCTTCAGTTGTCAGTTACAAAGTTTGTTTCTTCTAGTTTTTATATTCTGTTATGTAATATTACTCATCCAGAACTATTATCAGAAATGATTATACTATTATCAGAAATGTTTATATAACCTATTTGTATTTCTAAATGTGGTAGTGTTTAAATTTAGACAAGTATTCAAGGAATTCAACCTAATTCTTCCTGTTGTTACAAATGTGTCATCCTTTGTGAAATGTGTGATTGTCAGTAAGTAGGTTTCAGGAAGCTACAAAATCATTCACAGAATTTTTTTTTATATTCCTTTTAGAGACCCGCCTGCTATTGAAATGGAGAGCTTTCTAAGGCGGAAGCTTGCCCAGGCCGGTGGCAACATATTGAGCGGGTCATCTCTTCAAAAACCTGTTTCTTCTTACCAGCCTATCAATTTACCAGATCTGTGTTCTAGTTTCTATTCAATTGCAGATGAACCTTTTCCTCAAGTTTCTGGATTTCTTGATGACACTGTTGGCCCTTCGTTTCTTTCAAATGAAACAGGAACTGTGTTGAATTCACCTGCTTGCACGCCATCAGAAAATCAAGCAAAAAATAAGGATGAAGGAGTTTTAGCACCAATCAATGAGGCTACTAATGACTCCGGCCTGAATTGCTCTCTTGGAGCGCACTGTCACTTGGCAACGTCTACTAGATTGCCACAGATTGAAAAAGACATTACCACTGCAACGGCGGACAAAGCAGAAGGCGACTGCATTGATGCCACAGTATCCACTACATCTTTAGAGAAATCTGATTTAATTAGTGTAGAGTTGAAGAACAGCACTTTTGATATGTCCCAAGACTCGAAAGAACGGTCTGACGCTGGAATTAATGCAACTGTCGATCTATACAACATCAGAGAGAAGAACAGCACTTTTGAGTCTCAAGAGCCTAGACTCAATTCAACAGTGGATATTGAAGTACCCAATACAAAGACTGAGTCAGGAAACACAACTGTTGAACTGGTCCAGTCACATGAACCTAAAGAGGGATCTGGCACTGAGGTTAATGCAACTGTGGATATTCCTAATCTAGACGGCACACAATCTAAAAATAATTCAAGTGTTGATAGCACTGTACCATTAAACACTACTACAGAGCAGCCAAAGAAAATGCTTGAAGGAACTATAGACATTCAGCCACAAGAAAAAATGGATGGTAGTTTTAACTCTGCTGAGATTGATGCAATAAAAAACACAGAGCAAGCTAATGTAAAAGTCAATGTAACCGTTGATATTGTGGAGCAAACAGCTAGTGCTCTTCTTCAACCATCTGGTGAAGCTGAACAATCAAACTCGGCTCATGTAAAACCAGTTGAGATGGTTAAACATAATACAACCACTGATCTTATTCCTCCAGAAGTTCTGGTTTTGAAGGACACCACTGTAGAAATGAAGCCCTCCAGCACAGAGTTACCTGAGCAGGTTAATGATGCTTCTAACTCTGTAGGTGTCACTAAACCCGCTTCTAACAGCAGAGACACAGAAGCTGAGATAAGCACCACAGCTTTTGTTTGCTCTGTCAGCGCTCCTGATGATGCTCTCAATGATGCTCCTGAGCTTAAAACAGAGGATCATCACAAAAAACCATCAAGTCCTGCATTGGCAGATGCTGAGTCTCTTCCTTCTTCTGATATGGGAAATATCAGCAGAAACAGTATTTTTTGTTTAGATGATACTTTGGACATGAAGACGAGCTTCCTGGTTACCTCCACGCCTATCGTTTTTGCCAAAGAATCCAGATTTGAGATCATGAGAGACGTGAAGCCCAGAAAGAGGCTGTCTGTGATCAACAGCATCGAGGTCCAGTCGAACGATGAGCTGGTTTGTGCAAGTAATCATGATGGAAACGATGCTGTGCAGGTGACTGAGAGCTCAAGTCAGAGTCAGAAAGTCTCCGCAACATGCACTTCTAGTCACAGCACATCAGAACCAGCAAATGAGAACAAGCCTACCACAAAACTTCCAATCAAAAGACAGCTTCCTCAGCTTTCCTCTAAGCTGAGTTATCCCAAATCCAGTCTTCCTCTTAGGCCTCAGCCATCAGTGAACTCTTCGGTAGCGGTCAAACCAAAGACTCTCCAAGGGCCTCCAGCCCCACATCAGCCTGATACATCATCCACAACCCTGCCTGCCAGCAGGAGGACGGTACAGATGAACAAGGGCAAGAACATTGCACCTGTCAAGAGTATAGCGTCAGCTAGTTCTGTTAAGGTATGAAACCCCATGCTTTATTGCTGTGTCAGTTAGCTGGTTACAAACATTGATCTTGTGTGTAGTTTAAATGTTTTTTGTTTTTTTTTATTTAAAACAGACCTCTATGGCTTCTACTGTCACTGAATACAACTTTTCTGCTGGTGAGTGGCTTATGTGTACACATTTCATATTTATTGTTAGAAAGTTTGCGGTCAGTTTTTCACCGATTCATAAAGGATGCACTTAATCAAAAGTGACAGTAAAGGCATTTGTACTGTTACAAAATATTTCTGTTTCAAATAAATGCTGCTCTTTTGAGCTTTCTATTTATTAAAAAAATTAATATTAAGTTTCCATCATAAATAGCGGAGTCCTTGGCCATCTTCAAGAATGCTAATTATATACTTAAAAGTATAATTTTTACATTACTAATGTTGTATTATAACTATCAATTATGTATTCTATAAGCTGTAATGTGGTTGCAGTTGCAAAACCTTCAAGCTCTGGTATACAGCAAATGAAACCATCAGGACTACCTCCACCAACCCGTAAAAGACTGGCTCTCAAGACCCCTCAGACTACACGATCCTCTGTAGAAACTGTTCAGACTCAGCCTAGTAATAAATCGACAGGATTACCAGGTACTTTTCACTTTTCTCTGTGTATCTTCAAGTTTATTTAAAGTTCCCCTGTTATGCCATTTTAAAGGTTGCTAATATTGCTTTGTGAGTCTCTTAAAACAGGTTTACATGAATGCAAGGTCAAAAAACACTTCTCCAAAAATAGATTTCTAAATGATTCGTAAACAACTTGTGTGTAATCCACGTGGGGCAAGTTGTTCGTGACGTAGAACATGTGCGGACATTATGCAAATATGTTACTTAGTGACGTGGAGCCGTAAGAGAAACAGATTCAAATTGCTGACGACTCGTTTAGGCGAATGTGAGCTGACTTTTTTATTGATAGACAATATCTTTATTTATCGTGCACTGTCAACGTCACAACTTTGCAGATTTGCAGACACACTGCATGAAAGATCATATTTGAAAAGGCATAATAGGGGCACTTTAATATCAGGCTTGCCGATTACGTATTTAGTGCAACATTTATTCCTAGTAAATAAGTAGACAAAATGATTATGCAAATGAAGGGCTCTGATTTTATTTAATGCTTTGTCATTATTTCCTTTAATTTTATCTATAAAAGGTATGAGGACGAGGAGTTCACTGCTTCCCAGTGTTGGCCAAAAGCACTTGAACAGTGATGGTTTGCCTTCGGCAAAGAGAAAAAGAATTGGTGCGGTCATTTGTCCTTTTTTTTATTTACCTTTTATCAATTACGATGATGATAACTGTACTAGTGAGATTTGAAAAATAACAGAAATATCTCTAATACTTTCAGAAGGTCTGCAACAACTTTTAACCGCAACATCTTTAATAGTCAAACCAAAGCCAAACGAGTACTAATGTATGCTCAGGTATATTTCTTCTAGTGTTGTAGGGTTACAAAATAATGCAGAATTAACTATTAACAGCAGTTTAATGCATTTTGACGCAGTTTAAGGTTTTCGTTATATTTCATTATGAATGGCAATATTAAATCAATTATTTAAAAATGAGAAGACATAGTGTACTAAAAGCTTTGGGTGTATCAAAGCAACATTCAGAAACATTATAATCTGTAAAATGTGGGAAATAGACACTCTTTGCCTTAAGCAACATAGACGGATCTCAACAGGATATCTCCTAATATATCAACAAAAAAAAATCCATATTCTTGTCTGAAACCATCAGGAAACTGGGCAAGAAAACTGAGTCATAAAACAGAATTGTCTTGATGTCTTATTTGGACGATAGCGCCTTGCCTGACTACAGTAGCTGTAATCCAGACTGATTGATATCCTTGTATAGGGCGCAGTAATAGCCTTGCTGAAAAGACTGGTGCTTTTGGGAGCTTGTTGTCAAAACCTTTTTAATTCATGCTTATAAAAGGAGTTGTTTGTGCATGTCCTCCCCATTGAGCCTTGTCATTGGTTTTGAAATGGAGATTTGTAGGGCTGTTTTAGCTCAATTACGGATGGTACATTGGCATCCACGGTGGAACATTGGTATTAATTACAGACAGGGTGGGAAATGTAAGCTGCACAAAAATGCTCTTATGACTTAGAAGTTGCAATTGCATTAAACAATATACAGTTATATAAGTTATAAAGTGTTGCGAATTGCTATTTCTGTTTCAAAAAAGGTCTGTTCTGTTCATGAAAGGATCACATTGAACATGTTTCGATCGTCTCAAATGTGTAGTCATTTAATGAAGCTGCCAAATGAGGACCTCATCTGAGTCTCTATCTCTAACTAGGCCTTTGATGCATTCCGCTTTTGTCCACTTCTCTCTCTCTCTGTCCTGTTTGGTCAAGTTTGCCAATTAAGAGCTACTTTCAACTGTGCTAACATGAGATGAAAGTTTTCTCTTGTACCACACAATTAGGTGACGCACTGTTGAAAATGGTCTTCGCTAGTAAAGATCAAACCATGTTTGGTAACGAAAAAAAAAAAATTGGCAGCATTTGTAATGTTTAGACTTTTTAAAATAACAAATCTCGACTAGACTTTAGTAATAAAAGTGTTTGAAACATAGTGTCTCTTATTTAGAATCACTGATCTGATGTATTTCTTGTGTTTGTATCTAAAGCACCAGCTGTGTCAACAGTAGAGAGTGATGCTGTGTGTGTAGCTGAAGGAGCGCATGAACCAGGTGAATTTTGATGGGGATTATCATAGAGACCATGCCAGACATTTTCAAATGTTATGTTCTTAAACCTGTCAATGTTTTTAACCTCCACCCAGGTTGTTTTAATTGCTTGCAACACCAAGAAAAACTTGAGAGGATCATTCAAGAACTAATGGGTTTGCGTTCAGGTATCGTTTGTATTTTTTTCTGATAACGTCACCCTGTTTGTTAATTTTGAGAATGTTTTGGTTTTGTTCAATTTTGCGTACCCTTATCTTTTATAGAGTGTAAAAACTGGGGACCGTTGCACGAAAAACTTGAGATGTGCGTAGAGGAGCTGAAGAGAATTTAAGTTGGTATTACATGTCTTTAAACAATGAATTTCTATGATTTTTCTTTTTGGCAATTTATTTAAATTTAAATGGTTTTGTTTGTATGTTTTTATGTTAATTGTACAGATGAATATCAATATGCTACAAGTGATCTAAGTAGAATTGTATACCTCTGCCTGATTATCTCTCCCTTCTCTCTCTCCCACACAATTAGAGGAGAAAAGAAGAGAAGTTACAAGGAAAGTTATAATTGTGAAAGTTCTATGCAGTTCTATGCATTTTTATATCCTTTAAAAAAAATCTGACTGTTTAATAAAATAACTCAATCAAATACATTGTCTGCCGTAAGTGTCTCGCTAATAAATTACAATAGGCTTCATGGTTTGTTTTGAAAGCGTACAGTAGGAGAAGATTCTACATTTTAAAAATGCAGCCAGAGCAAGAATGTCAGAAATGCGGGAAATCATGTCGTCATTGGGAACACGTTCTACTACGATTTGCTTTGTCCATGACGTCGAAAAAACCGACCCTAAGGGGGAAACGAGTCGAGTCCTTAAAAGGGTTTCCGGATGAGTGTTCGATGTCTTACTGTGTTACTTCGTTTTCCTGTGAGCTCACTGCTCGCCGCGCATCGTCTGTCTGATTGAGAAGCCGCTGGACTTCAGTACATCGTCTCAACAGAGGGTAACTACCTTATTAACGATTATTAGATCGGAGACTCCATTCTTAATCTGAAATATGAGACGTTTCGACTACTTTTTAAGTAAACCGTCTGAATTAGATTTTCTTCCGTAAGCGGGAACCCCATATGTTTATCATTGCGCGTATCCTCGTGGCAGAAATGGCGCGCGTGCCTTTAGATGTAAAATGTGCGTTACTTATTATTGTTAATTAAGCCCGTGTACGCGAATAACTACTCGGACTCGAATTGATTTAAATGTAATGATCACATTAGCAAAACGCATTAAAATGGATTTCATAATTAAATAGGTCTGTACGTATACATTTTGCAAATGACAATATAAGTCAATGCTGCTCATGTAGGCAGATTTTCAGGGGCAGCTGAACGTGGTTTAAGGTTAGATATTGGTTTAAGTAACTAAACACATCAGTGCATTGGAATGTGTCTTTATGCATGTGGGTCTTTGACATGTTTCTTTAAAAAGGCAGCAGCAGTGTTAAGGGGCTACTGAATGATACACAAAATATGCTGAGCTGTAAAATAGTTTCATAAAGAAAAAATGAATTTTAATTGTAAATGTAGGAGTGTCATAACCGGTGCTGGTGCATTCCATTTAATTAATAAACTGAACACTATCAAGTGATTTAACAGGAAAGCTGAGTTTTTATTTTTGATATTCAGAAGACTGCCTCTTGGCAACTTTGATTCCAGAAAGTGGGCTGCAATTGCTTTGAGGAATCCTCTTCAAATACACTATTAATTCAAATACTTAAGAACTAAGGTTCGATATCCAGAGAGTCAACCCAGATGTCTGAACCCGTTTAAGTTGCCTAGCTTATTGCTTAACAGGAAGTGTTATTAACTTAACTAATCTGAAATACTGGAACATAAGTTATTTTCAGTCTTATCAGTGTCAGTTTCACTCATAATCAGTATTTTACAGCAGTAACAATCTACTATGTGACAGATTTTATCACCAACTACAAAGACTAGACTTTCGTTTGCTTTGTTGTTTAGTTATCGAGGTATTTTTTTCTTTTTTATACTGCTAGTGGTTTTATATAATAACCCCCGGAAAGGAGGTAAATGTTTTCCGTGTAGTAGCTAACGTCACTGAGTTATGCAGAAAGACAGCTAGAAGACAATAATAAGAAAAGTTGTTATGTATGAGGATATACTTTGAACACTAAGAATGCAGTAAAAATATTTAAGGGTGGTGTACTGACTATGCAGTTGCAGGTTTACTTCTAGTGTGATCTAGTTAGTGCCGTAGACAGGATCTGATCAAACCGCTTCTGGACAGAAACTGCACAAGAAACCTTTTCCTGCATGTGCTCCGTTTCTAGTGAAATGTACGCTGACACTTTGACATCTTTGCATTCAAACAGCATGGCTAATCTTTATAAAATATTCGCCTGCATTCAGAGGCTTTTTTTTTCACTTTGACCTCAGATGTACTGCTTTTTCCGTTTGCTCTTTTCATCTAACCAGTGAATTGTGATGAATCAGTTTGGTCTTGCCTAAAAATGGTTTCCATCCACACCAATGTCAGTGCTCTTTATCTGGACTTTGGAGCGGCTGAACTTCATGAATTATGACTTGGTAATAAAAGGGCAAACCTCTTGGATATTAATCTTATTAAATTTCCTGATGGGTTGAACTGCCCTGTGGTCAGATGAGGTGTTCGCTAAGCGCTAAGTGATTGCTCTGTCTGTGTCCACGGGCGTGGTGGATACCAGCCGCCCTTTTGTATGCCCTTTACATGAAATGACTTGTGTAAAGAGCTCTTCACATCAAGAACAATAGCTATTTAATAAACATTCTAAGACTGTGAGAATAAAGACAACCGTGTCTTCAGAATCACTTTCAGAACAGTTTCCGGATGAAACATCAGAAGCCAACAAGCAGAATAAAGAGCTTGAGCTGCCCAGCGGAAAAATAGTATGATTTATTTGACATACATTTATTTTGTGCTGAGTATACTACAAATAAAATAAAAAAGATGCCCTACTAAAGCTGCTCATTTCAGAACTACTAATTTTGTGCTCAATGCTTAAACAAAATTGAGCTGAGGTCCAAATAAAGATATACTGAAGTACATTTGATTGTGTTAAAGTGGAACTACTCCAAGTATACTTACAATATCTTGCATTTAAAGACTAATGTTATGCAAAGAGCATCTTGGGTCAAATATAGTTTTTCTTCTTAGTATGTACATGCTTTAGGAGTTCGATATTTTCAGTCAAGACAAATAATTTAAAATATCTTGTCCTTTTGAGCTTTAGGTAATTTTTCCTCGAATTAAACTAAATCTAAATCAGGCTTCTCATTTATTGACCTAATTAGGACGAAAGGCAGGATTTATTGTACATTTTTGTAGAAAAAAAAAAAAAAGTGTTTCTCTTCTCGTTTAGTGCCTTCAGCTTTATCCCAGTCTCCTCAACATTAACCATCATGGCTGATAATAATCTGGCCTCCTTTGGGAAGATGCTGCTGAGGCGTCGCATGCTGAACACTTCTCAGGACGAGAGCCGCTTTGCTCGCTGCCTCACCACTCTTGATCTCATAGCCCTCGGGGTGGGGGCGACACTGGGTGCAGGTGTCTACGTGCTGGCTGGGGAAGTTGCCCGAGAGAAGGCTGGACCTGCCATCGTGCTTTCTTTTCTCATTGCGGCCATGTCTTCCGTCCTCGCTGGCTTGTGCTACGCCGAATTTGGCGCACGCGTTCCCAAAACGGGATCTGCTTACCTGTACAGCTACGTGACGGTGGGTGAAATATGGGCCTTCATCACGGGATGGAACCTCATTCTGTCATACGTGATTGGTGAGCGACTTTATCTTTAGAAACTAGTTTAATAATGTGACTTAAATCTAGACTGAAAAGCATTTCCTCTTCGAATCCAAATGTAGTAATTAATCATCAGCTCCCACGAGTTAACTCGAGCCCAAGAGTTTGACCAATTATATGTGATTATGAATGAGCTGAAGTGGTTTTGAAACTGTATGGCGTGTTTACTCCTCTAGAGCGAAGGGCCCTCGAGTGGCTGCTTGGGCTTAATGTAACAAGTGGACGTCTTTTGCATTTACTCTTGTGTCTTTCCCTCCATTTCACAGGCACAGCCAGTGTGGCACGGGCTTGGAGCTCGACATTTGACAATCTGGTCAACAAAACAATCTCTGGTTTTTTCACTGATTGTTTGTCATTTCCAAAAACTGCAAATGTGTTGGCAAAGTATCCAGATGTGTTTGCTCTTATCCTGGTCATGTTGCTCACTGGTGAGAACCTTTTCCTCTCTAACAATCACTAGACTGTAATCTGAGGATTCCCAGTTACTTCTTAGTTGGCACAAAGTATTTCCAAAGTCAAGATTTTTGATTATTCCAGGATTATTGACCCCACCTCTTATCTAACACCTGACTTTTGTTGGAGAGCCAAAAAGTTCTTTGGTTCTACCACAACAGTTATGCTGTAGGATTAAAATCATTTAAAAAGGTCCCGATATACCCATTAGTCATAGGACTGTTGCTCATAATTTCTATTCACCATTGCCATGCAAAAGACCATAATGGTGTGAATTTGCTACCTCTCACTTCCCACGCAACAGGATTATTGGCATTTGGTGTGAGTGAGTCTGCACTCATCAACAAGATCTTCACAGGAATCAACCTGGTGGTTCTGACATTTGTTATTATATCGGGCTTTGTGAAAGGCGACACTGCCAACTGGAACCTCACCGTGGAGAACTACATTAACAGCACAAACAACTATGTTGCAGAGTAAGTCACACTACCTCAACTTTTAGATGCAGGCATAGCAAAGGAAATTAAGAAAATACAGTTTAGAGCAGGGCAAAAATTTCACTTAGAATAGTTAATAAAATATATTTTTTGATTAAAAATTATAATTTAAAAATGTAAATAAAAATATTTAAAAATTAAAACGTATAAAAATGTACACACAAATATATTCATGAATATATTAATTATAAATTTTAAAGCTTTCATATCCTATCAAATTCTTAAAACTAAATGATAAATGAAATTAGTCAATGTAAATTAAATTAATAAGATGGAAAAATTACCATTTGAAAAAAATAAATAAATAAATGATAACTACAACTAGTAAAAATCTTGAAACAGAATGTAAGATATTTTAAAATTATGTACGCACACATGTATATGTATCTTTGAAGTCATTGTAAATTTGAAGTTTGAAAACTCTTTCATATTTTAGGAAAATTGAAAAAGAATTTGGATCGGGTGGCTTTGCACCATTTGGCTTAAGTGGAATCCTAACTGGCGCTGCTACTTGCTTCTATGCGTTTGTGGGTTTTGACTGCATCGCAACCACAAGTAAGTTCCGAAGAACTTGTTATGAAAACCAGTATGTCCTATTTTTAAAGCCAAGCTTACCTCAGCTCTCATGATTTTGTAGGTGAGGAGGCCAAAAACCCCATGCGTTCCATCCCGATCGGTATAGTGGCCTCTCTGCTCATCTGCTTTTTTGCTTACTTCGGAGTGTCAGCAGCGCTCACGCTCATGATGCCCTATTACAAGCTGGATGTTCAAAGTCCACTTCCAGAGGCCTTCAGTTATGTGCAGTGGGGCCCTGCTCGCTATATTGTGGCAGTGGGGTCTCTGTGCGCCCTTTCCACCAGGTACGTTTATTGATATTTACATAAATTTATTTTAGTAGTATTGAGATACAATTATATATTTGTTAGTATTTTGAATTTGATTTTATATCATTTCATGTCTGTTCAAGTTCAAGTGTTATGCCTAATATTTTTTACATTTTCCAGCGATTCTCAAACGATTTGCTCAAAGCAGTTTCAGATTCATTTATATGCATTTATTTCGTTTAAGTTAATCAAAAGTTTTTTTATGGTTTCAATTTCGTTTAATTATAACTGTTCTTAAAGTCAACATGTGATGACTTTTTTGTAATGTTTTTATGTTCAGCCTGTTGGGCTCCATGTTCCCTATGCCTCGTGTGATTTATGCCATGGCTGAGGATGGTCTACTCTTTCGCTTCCTCTCCCGCATGCACAAGAAAACCAAGACACCTGTGCTGGCCACCATTGTGTCTGGTATTGTAGCAGGTAAGTCTTGTAATGACTGTCAGTTGTTAACTCTCTTAATAATTGAGACTAACTCTAGAAACTCGCTTATATCCTCTCTGTAGCTCTCATGGCCTTTCTGTTCGATCTCGATGCATTAGTGGACTTGATGTCTATTGGGACCCTGTTGGCATACAGTCTAGTTGCTGTGTGTGTACTCATTCTCCGGTGAGTATATACACACGCACTAATGTTCAAAAGAAATTAATACTTTTTATTTAGCAGGGTTTAGTAATTTTGTATGTTACACAATATATATAATTAAAATATACATTATTTAATTAAAATATATAACCTTTTATTGATCAAAGAAATCCTAAATGTATCACAATTTCAGAAAAATATTTTAGCAGCTCACCTGTGTTTTACGTTGATGATAATAAGAAATGTTACGTGAGCAGAAAATCTGAAATATTTCTAAAGGCACTGAAGAATGCTGAAAATGTAGCTTTGCATCAGAGGAATACATTTTAATGCATACTTAAATTTAATACATACTAAAATAAAAAAGTCATTTAAATTGTAGTTAAATAAATGCAGCCTTGGTAAACACAAGGGATGTCTTTCAAAAAAATATATATATATTTTTTTTCTTTACCCTTCAGGTACCAGCCAGGCAGTCTTGGTTCCAGTGGAGCGAATGAGAAGCCGATGGAGCTAGAGAGGCTGGAGGCTAAAGGAGCAATGGCAGATGTGGATAGTGGGGATGAGTACAGCCAGGAGCTGGAGACAACACCTCTTAAGGAGAGGTTTTCCTTCAGGATGCTGGTGCAGCCCATCTGTGATGTGCCGACCAAAATTTCAGGCATCATTGTTTACGGTGCAACTGGCACCATATGTAAGCATTCCCAACCTCAGTTTATTATTTACCCTTTTTACACTGCAACATGTAGCTGTAATGTAAATCTCAGGGAAATGTAAAATGATCATGTAGTGATCATGCTTCTGTTTTGTTTATTCTCTTCAGCCATTCTGTTCACTCTGCTGTGTGTGGTGCTGGCAGTGTGCGGAGAGCAGGTGGGGCAGGGCAGCGCTTTTTATGTCGCTTTGGTTGTTTTGCTCTCTGTTCTGTCATCTGTCTGCATCTTCATCATCTGCCGACAGCCCCAGAGTAAAGAGGTTCTCACTTTCAAGGTACAGACTTCATTTACCAAGCTTGCGTTTTGTTCAATTGAGAATGTCAGATCTTTAGGTGATATAATAATCCTCTCTCTTCGTTTTGTAGGTGCCTTTGCTCCCTTTTCTGCCATTGGTCAGTATCTTTGTAAATATTTACCTCATGATGCAGTTGAATGGACCCACATGGATTCGTTTCGCCGTATGGATGATTATTGGTGAGTTACAGCATTTGTTAAATGTATACTACCATTTAAAATTTGGAGGCAGTAAGAAACGAATACTTATAGAAGGATTCATTGAAATGTTTATAAGTAATAGTAAATACATTTTTATGTTGTCAAATGATTGCGTACAAAATAAATATTAATAATAAATATTTTTGTTTATATAATATGTGTGTGTGAGAACTATGTATATTTATTGTTTATATACTCGCACACAGATGTATATATTTAACCAAAATATATTATGTTTATATATTATATTTATACATATTATAAATTATATGAATATACATGTGTATATTTTCAATATATATATATATGTGTGTGTGTGTGTGTGTGTTTATATATGCATAATAAATATACACAGAACACACAGATATATTATGTAAACAAAAAAGGTTATTTTTAATCACGATTAATTGTTTGACAGCACTGGTACATTTACAAAAATCTGTTTCACTTTGTTTATTAAAGAATCCTGAACAATATCACAAAAAATATTCATCAATCATTACATAAACATCAAGTCGGCATGTTAGAGTGATGTCTGAAGAACCATGTGACTGAAGACGGGTGAAGCTGAAAATTCAGCTTTACATCAAAGAAATAAAATATATTTGAAAAAAGATTTGTATAGAAAACAGTCAATTTAAACTGTAATGATATTTACTGATTTTAATCTCATTATTGCATTTTAACTAGTTTTTGGTATACGCATAAATGACTTCAAAACCATAAAAAAAATCATACCAACCCCAAACATTATATGTGACCCTGGACCACAAAACCAGTCTTAAGTCGCTGGGGTGTATTTGTAGCAATAGCCAAAAATACATTGTTTAGGTCAAAATTATAGAGTTTTTTTTTTTGCCAAAAATCCTTAGGATAGTGAGTAAAGATCATGTTCCATGAAGATATTTAGTCAATTTTTTTTTACCAAAAATATATTAAAACTTATAATATATAGTAAAAGTAATTGAAGGAAAGTGCATCGATAAGATCTAATTTGGACAACGTTAAGGTGATTTTCTCAGCATTTAGATTTTTCTGTACCCTCAGATTCCAGATTTTTTAAATAGCTGTATCTCGGTCAAATATTGCCCTATCCATCCAAATCATACTCAATGGGAAGCTTATTTATTCACCTTTCAGATCATATATAAATCTCAATTTTGGAAAATTAACACTTACGACTGATTTTGTTGTCCAGGGTCACATATGATATCATGAATGTTTTTTTATTAGTGTGCTTTAACGTTTGCCCTCATGCCTTTTGTCTCTTAGGTTTTTTCATTTATTTTGCATATGGAATATGGCACAGCTCTGAGGGTAAGAACAACTCTCCAGAAAAATGTGAGCCCATTCTTCAAGCAAAGAAACCAGTCTACCTGACAGATGATGACAGTGAGCATGAGAGGGCCACACCTTAAGCACAGCAACAAGATTGGTATGGCAGCAACGTTACAACCGGTTTTGTAAAATGCTGCAATAATGCACCTTATAATTCTTCTAAAGTCAAAAAATGGTTTCACTCGACCGTTTTTATTCAGTAGGTAAACTCTGTATTTCCTGCAAATGAATTACCTTGTGTCAGTACATGATGGTACTGTAACAGTGTTACTTACGTATGCCTAGGCTTACATGTCTAGTCCTACATGTACTTTGTATGCACATGTTGTTTTCAGAGACGGTTATGCTCCAAAGACTATTCAACAGGGTGTCTGCCTGTGGGTGCTCACTTAGGGTGACTCCTTCCCCTCACAATGAATAGGAATATGTTATTCAAAGGCTTTGTTTAGACAGGCAGTAAAAATCTCATTGGGCGTACCCCAATCAAGTTTTTTTTTTAAACATCATTTATGATGCAATCTTTGCGCAACAACCTTCATGTCCACATTTACTAGTAAAGCACATAGTGTCACATTCACTATGTCGTAAAAGTGACCGATTGCCCAATGATTTTCTCTCATGTGCCTCATGAGTTCAGCGCTGCAGTGAGAGGTCAAGGTTGACCTGAACAAAAGCTTCATATATATGCTTCTCTCTGATAAGTGTATGAGTGTCTTTCCGCGATGCTAGCATTCATGTCATTCCTACGATATCCACTCTAGATATTGATACAGCCTCTGCTGTAGGCAAACTGATCAGAAATTACAGTGAGCACAGTCAAAAATTCACATTAGATTTGTGTGCAGTGTGAAGAAAGCCGATATATTTTTATTGGAGCGGAGAGAATCGAGAGTGTAGAATAACGTGCATTATTGTTTTGAACTCAAAACGTCCTCGTAGTACTTGATTTGATTGGCAAATATGAGACAGGAAAATTATTTTAAAAACCATCTTGGAATTTGTCAGTAGTTTTCTATTTGTAAAAGTGTGTACTTGTATATTTTTTGTAAACTTATGAATGTATTTAAGTACCAGCAGGAGGAAAATGTATTTATTGTCGATGTAATATGTTTTACACATTTAGAAAGAACAATGCAATTGAGCACAAGTTTTGTCTTTTGAGCTGTACATATTTATAAAACAGGAAACCCTCATTGTCTTAAATGCGCTTAATAGCACAAACAGAAATTACCTTGTTGTCTTTTTGTGGAAAGGAGTCTGTTTTTTTACTTGCAGGACAAAATTAGTACGTTTTCATTTTGAGCATCAGCATCTTAAGTGCTCTTACTTTTCCATGCAATTTTTGCCAGTCTACTTATCTTCTTAAGATAACACTGTTTATGCGGTTTTCATAATGTTTTTTGTAAAAACATTGCAATGTAAATGCTTTTTTTCTTTAGGAAAAAGTAGAATCTGAATGTAGAGATTGTTCAGTTTTGTGGCTTTGGTGGCTTTTTCCATTTGCTGCTGGGATATAGTATGTTTTATTAACATGAACAGAGCAGTGTATGGCTCTTTACACTACACAGAGATATTTGTACAGTATATTTTTCAAAAGTCATAATCATTTGCTGCAAATATTGTGACTTTACAGCCTTTACAACCAGTGTTTACACAATGCTGCTGTGTAGCTGAGCTGGAACTGTTTCTTCCAGTTTACTGAAAGTCAAATCTGTTACAAAGTTAACTTTGAACAGCACTGCCTTTTCTTATACAGACCCTTTATGAGTATTACTGGAGTCTACTAGAAGTGATGGCTTTACATGGCTCAATGCTGTAACTAGCCTTTCTTACTCTTTCAGAGCTGTTCAGTTTGAAGTCCTAAAATCTGGAAAAGTATTTTAAAGGCACGGATTCCCTCTGGAATTTTTTAATTATAAGCAGAATATGGTCTCTGGTTCACATTACATTTATTTAGCTAATAAGTGTGTCTTGTAATATCTAATTATATTTAAAAAATATATAACTTGCTGAACACGCTTCCAGATTGGCTTATAAATTGACCCCAAGACTGAAGAGCTCTAATTATATGTATTGCTACTGTAATATAAAATACATTGCTGTGTTGTAAGACATTGTTTCATATTCATGTACATATTTGCTCTTTAAAGCTGAAGTGTGAAATTTCTGTGCCACTGATGTCAGCAAATGAAATGGCAAAAAATAGTTATGGTTTTCATACAATTCTTCCGCATAGTCCCACCCTAAACACACACCACTGGTTGAGCCAGAGCTGCTGCATTGGATGCTTACACATGGATCTGCAGTATTTACATTTACTCAGAATAATAATCAGAATATAAATTGCTCACTTTTAAGTGTCTCTGCAAGTTACACACTTCAGCTTTGCTATGTAAATTGCCCACTTAATGTGCCTTTTATTATGTGACACGCTGTTATCAAATAAATAAAACGCGTATTGTCATTGAATTGTGTGTAGATTTCTTTTAAAATTAATTTTAGGGTCTGTGAAAACACAGAATTTAAGGATTTTCATAGGGAAGAGATATTCCAAAAAACACCATCCTAAATTTGAAGGTTGTTTACATAAAATCTTTAACCCATTGACAGGAGCCAGTTTAAATTTATGATTTAAGTATTTTATATTTATGACCAAGTTTAAGGAAAGAAACAGCAAGCAAACTTCATATAAATGAAAACACACATTCCATCACAGCCTGTGAAATGACTGCCATTCTGCAAGGTGCGATCAAAATGGAGAATTGCGTCCGAACTACAAGTCCCAGAATGTCTTTCGCGCCGTTTCCTGCATATATGGCCAGCTGACTTCCGGTGTCTTTAAATTCTCAGCCATTAATCTGCCTGATCGCTGCGAGTGAATTTAGCTGCATCTGATCTGACTGAGCGATGGATATACCCATCAGTTAATGTTCGAGGTAAGCCCTGAACCGTCAAACTACCGCTCCGGATCTGTTAGACGCCCGAGACTCGATCAAAACGGTCGTTTTAGTTCCTCTTTATTTTGCCGCAGTCAGAAATTATCCCAGCTCAAGGCCAGCGGTCGCGCGTACTGTCTTTCTGCTCCTACAGCCGTCACATCTCTCGCCTCATAAACTAAACAGATCGCTTGTTTAATGGTATGTGTGTCATCGTTTTGATGCCTCTTTGATTTCGAGTCGTTTGTGTTATTTCCTGATCAACAGTTGAGCTCATCCTGAATTGCAGGCAGATCCGGAATTCTAACACAGATTCGGTCTCAGGCGGATATATAATGCTGTCCCAGTAATACAAACACTAGTTTGGCTTTAAGTCAAGTAGAGCAAAGGTATGTGTTTTTTTTTCCTCTTGCATTTCCCTATACGTTGCCTACACTCTGGCTGTTTATCAGCCATACAGAGTGTGTTGTTTATAAACGTCGCATGTCCTTCAGGTGGTTCGTAAATTATATGATCTTATCACTTTTACTGCTCTTTACATGCATACATTTACCAGGATGTTGTGAATCACTGTTTATAGGAATGTCTTGTCATCTTACCTGCTGTATGTTGTAATAATATTAAAGCCTGTCACCTAAAATGCAAATTAATTATCTAGTGTTAATGCATTGCTGACCACTGGACTGTGAATGGTAAACAATTCTGTGTGGCCTGTTGTGAATGATTGACTTGGTGTTAGGCTGTGCGAGGCAGAGAAAGGCCAGAGGGAGAAGACGTATACTGAGTCTTTGTGCCAGGGGTTGTGCTACCCTCTTACTGCTGGTCGCCCATCGATTCCTGGCCAACTTCCACCTCTGATCACAGCCATGACCTCTCAGAGAGACCCTGACACAGTGAGTATATCAGTCTAGATCTCTCTACACGATGCATCATTGCACAAGTTGGTATTTTCAGACCTGCGAAGATAATATGAGAAATCATCAAGTGTCATCACTTTTAGAGTGCATTCAGATCTTCAGAAAGGTACAGCTCACTGATGAATGAGCATTGTTGATATCTGATTTTGCACTGGTGCTGCTATAAAAAGTTATTTAGCATAGTGTTCATCATGCTCCTTTCCATGCTGTGAACATGGATAGTGGCCATCACTTTTAAACAAGACAAAAAGTGGTCCATATTATTCATGAACTATTTTTCAAACCACCCAAAATGTGATAATTAGACTGACATGTGCATCTTTTTTGCCCTATTTTGTGTTTACATCCTGCATGCTTTTTACAAACTGGGGATGAACAGATGATGAGAGTTTTCAATTTAAAGTGAACTTTTCCATTAATTTGCAATTATGGAGAGAAATGGTTGACTTTTTGTGGCTGTTAAACAGATTTTTAACTTGGTGTTATTTTTTTGTTAACAAATAACTGAAACTAAAACTACTAGGGGAAATGTTGTTGTTTATTTAAATTAACATTTAGAGGAAAAACCTACAAATTGCTAAAATTGAATGTAAAAATAATTAAATGTAAAAATAAGTCAGTGCTAAATAGGAATATTTAATAAAAAAAAAAGCAAATTCAAAATAATAATAAAAAACTACTTGAATTAATTGAATAGTATGAAAAATATACTAAAAGACCTGTTCTTGTTAGTGCTAATGTGGGTCTACATTTAGAGAAGTTGAAAAGCTGACCTTTGTTTTGAGCTGCTGTTGCTTTGAGATTTGTTGTTGGGTTTAATTCTGTTATTTTAGGATGGACGGTGATGCCTTTAGGCTCTTGATTTGGGGGTGAAAGCAACATGATTAAAGACACCGCAGAAAATATATAAGCCGTGAGATTATGGAGGTGTTTACGTACTGGTTCTGAGGCATTTAGGCAGCTTTGGTGTTTTGTATTTGTCAAGGCTTTAAGAACTGGGGCAGCTGGGAATGCTTATTTGTTTGTTATGCTCTCTTGTCTATATTACCCGTCACAGATTTGCTGATAACACCCTTAAATCCACCCGAGGAGGCTGGGAGAGGGCTTTCCATGCCTTTATCGGGGGCTTGTTGTTTGTAAACAGTGTGCTGGAATGACGTCGTGGATTATGGTTTGACCTCTTTTGTTCTCGCTGCAGGTCCCCAACTCCCCATAGGTGAAAGCCGAATATTTTCAAGTGTGTCTGAATGGGGGGTGGGGTGCCCTACATTGCAAATGCCCTTAGCTCAGAAGCCTGATTTCACAATAGGTTAGGGCAGGGCATTGGGGGCCCTTAGTAAGGATTTAGGTGGCACGTGGTGTGAGAGGATGAGCACAGATTTGTGGCGGGAATGGGTCGTCCTTTTCCTGTCATGTTATTTTGATTGCTGGCACTATTTGGGTCACGACCCGGGCAACTGTCACAGTGGGGTGGAAGGAAAACCCGGGCTTCCCCATTGTGAGATGATGAGCTGGATCCACATAATGTTTATAATACCATATTTATCTGAATAATTCAGTACTAATGCAAGCAGTTTTCCAAACACATTTTAAGAGGAAACTTAGAGGAACTGTATGTCTTTTTTTCACTTCCACTTTCTCAGAAGCATGTCGAAAGTTTCTCTGGTCCTCTGATTGGTTGCAGTGTCTCCATGAAGCTTGTTTTCCTTTGTTTTTTGTGCTCTGTGTTGTGTGTGGCTTTAAACGCAGCAATGCCAGCTCCTACTGGCTCACCTTCTTGCGCCCCCCTCCTCTTTCTCCATCTGATTCTGAACGAAGGCATTAAGACCCGGCCAAGCTCCACACACTGAGTGTGGGTGATGTAATGTTTAAATTACAGTCATTGAAAACCATGAAAGGAGAATAAGGAACGTTTAAAGCTGGGATTAAAAAAACAAAACTGAACAAGAGACTCTTTGGAATCTAAGCTACTCTGAGTTCCTGGTCTAATTTTATTTTTGGGCTGATATAGTACTGCTCTTTCTGTTCAGACATTGAGTCCCATGAAGCCGCTTGGTTTTAAAGCTTCTAAATTTATTCAGTCACTTGCCTTATTTGCCTAATTCGAGTGCGTTTCATTATTGCAAATCCCAAATTTTTTTTATTGCTAATGTAGTGAATATACCGCAGTAAAAGTAGATATAAATAGATGGATAGGTATATTTAAAAAATATTATTATTCTAGAATGATATCCTACAATCAATAATAACAATTTGGAAAATACTAAAAATAAAAATGCATGCTCTCATGTATAAACACTCTTGAAGCATGTATTGGCCTGTGGCAGAAAGCTTTGGGGTTATTAATACTGATTGTAAAGGCATTGTGTCTGTCTGTTGCTTTTTTTATTACTCCTGCATGAAGCATATTTATTGTGCTAATCCACCATGCTTTTCCCCTCCTCCTGCATGGGGTTATGCATGGGCCATGTAAATTTAATAACTCAGTCCTGGGTTGTCTGGGACACCTGGGGTTATCGCATTAGGATTGACGGGGTAGCAAACGAAAGGCAGTAGCACTTCCTCTTTGCATTCCCCCCCTCACCAGACCATTTCACAGGAAGCTTTAAAGGGTGTAGCAGCTACCTTCACCCTTAAAGCTGAACATAATTTTTATTAGGAAGGAATCCCCGTTTTTCCAAAGGACTCTTCATGTTATGTGGGGCGAGCCCAGATTGAAGGGTCATTAAGGTTTATTTGGTGGAAATGTCACACTGTCTGTGGGTTATAGGGCACTTCTTTACAGTTTAATGATTCCATTTGTTTCCTCTCTCCTCAACCGACTACAGGTGAGTCTACGACTGATCCTTGTGAGTGGAAAGACACAGGATTTCACTTTCTCTCCAAACGACTCTGCCACTGACATTGCCCGGCATGTTTTTGAGAACTGGCCCGCAGGTATGAATTATAACTTTAGCTTTGGTTACATTTAGTTTAAGTATTATGTTCGTATTTAAAGGCACAATATGTAAGATGTTTGTAATAAAATATCCCAAAACCATTTGCACAGCGTTATGTATTTCATGCAGTTGTGTACTTGCATTATCTCAGAAGTTCTGTAGGATTTGTTATTCCAGATTTAATTAATGAACCGTCCCTGTGCATTGTCGCCTATCTATGACCCGATATCCGCGCTAATATTCCGCA
>JAUMHR010000064.1:13820460-13833080 GCA_032361145.1 Enteromius fasciolatus
ATGCCTAAAATCAGATGAAATGATAGATGACTGACAATGATGTACAAGCACCAAACACTGATTGCAAGCCTAAACTTCACAAAAACTCTAAATGGTTCTTCAAATCTGATTGGCTAATCACAATGTTATTCCAGGGTCAACAAAGATGTTGATCCAGAGACACGTCGAACTTTGCAAAATCAGATTCTGCCTACAAGCACAGCTTCCAGGTTTTTTACAGTAAAAAGGGTTGTTTATTTAATATGTTCACTGGTTACATATTAGGCCTCATTGAGACTAGCGCCACTATAGTCAGTCTGAATCTTGTCAGTCTTCTAAACCTTAGCTGTAATAATATACTTAACCCGCATGAGTTCAGGTCTCTGTTGCTTGTTATGTGTGAAATGATGGATCAGGTCCAGGGTTAACCTAAACAGTAAGCACCGCTAATGGGTTAGCAGGAAGTCTCGTGGGGGATTGGAGTGATGGAGCAGCTGCCTCACAACTTAAAACCTCTCTCTACATCCTTCTGTTTGGATTTAGAGATTCCCTGAGGTCAAACACAAATATGTATGGTCAGTGGAAATGGTGTTATCTATTTAACCCCCAGAGACCTTTCTCCGAGAAGCTCTATATATCTCTCACTCTAAAATGCACCATGTTTCATGTGACCTCTACTTCATACGAGTGGAAAATATACAATAAACACGCAGACTGATGGATGTGTCACGTTCAGCACCAGTAGGGAACTGTTTTTGCTTTGTCTTCAGGTTCCAGAGTCCTAATTCTGTCTGTCCTGCTTCCAGACTGTCATTACAGCTGATATTAAAACCAGCTGTGAACAAAGCGAGCTGGCTACTGTTAGCCTGGACCAGAAGCGTTTCATTCCTCTCACAAATACCGGAGCACATGCCCCCAAATCAAAAAATGTCTTTTTATATGTTTTTTTATTAAGATATTTAGATAAATCCACTTTAACCTGCAGTAACGTGCAACGGGAGCCAAGCACGTATTCCTCACCAGTAACCATAGCGACAGTGACCGAAGTATTATCAAAGCGACGTCCGCAAAACTAAAACCTTTATCACTTTCCGAGCAGCGAGTACGTCCGTCAAATATTCATTAACCGACAGCTGCTTTTGAATTTGGGTGGAGAGCAGAACATTTGGATCGCAACATAAGACAGCTCCAGTGGGAAACTGACTGGACCTGAAACTTTCAGATGACACGCAGCTTATTTCTCCATCACTGTAAGTTACCAAAAACACACCACATAACACTCTCACACAGCGACTGACAGTGGTCCAGTCCTGTTCCGTTCACACAGCGCGTGTGAGTACAGGTAAAATGTACAGGTGTGAGTTCGGTTACATAATACCGTTGTCACACCCATAAACAACCGAACTGTGTGTGAACCTAACCGTAAGGACTCAAAAACGGCTCTGACAACCGTATTCTCCTGCTGTGTGAACGCAGCCTTATAATTCGCATTCTAAACAACTGATAAATAGCAAACTTGACATGGTTGCTGAAATATTGGTTATTTATTTTAAAAAAGATTATATATATTTTTTTTTAATCAAATGTAAATTCATGTCCCAGTCATTTTAGGTTAAATTAACATTACTTAAACCATCAAAAGATATAAAGAAAGAAATCAATTGTATTCTATTTTTACATTAACAATGCAATCAATAATATTTTTATTAAAGTCAAGTGAATCTCATCAAGTTAGTGTTTTTAAGCATTTTACATTCAAGTAAGTAATATATTTAATATTAAGTTTATAAATTATATTTAATTTGTGAATTTCTGAGTCTTTTAAAAGTTATTTTGTAGTGGTTCTCTATTAATCTATTTTTAATGTCTTCCAAATTGATGCTGTTGTTGTTTATTCATACTGACGCTAATGTAGGAACACAAGGGGCGGGATACCATATGAACCAGTCACAGCCCAACATAACAAATCCAATCACATTGTGAAAAGATTACCTCCTCTTACCTGACTTCTAAACCCACCTGACTTTTCTTTAGGTGGTCTTTTAAAACTCATTGGGCTCAGGGGAGGCATGACAGATGCCAACACCTGCTGTAACTGTTAGAGTGTTTCATACACATTTTAATGACACCTTTAATTTGATAATATTTGCATTGTTTTATTTTTGTGCTTCTTTTTTTTCCCATTCAATTTTTGGAATTTCACCAGGGTCACTGTGTGACCATCCATCCAGATCATTTGCCCTGTGGTATTCAGTTACTTATCAGAGTCACAAGTAGTAGTGCGTCTGGGAGAGTATTATATGTCAATCCAATTTCCCTGCCACAAAGAGGGCATGAGCATGTGTGCCAGAGATGTCATTCTGCCCGCATGCTTGCATCCTCTGCCAAGCCGCTGCTTGAGGCCTGAGAGAATCCTATCTTAGACTATGTGCAAAACACTTTCATGACTGCACTAAAGGCCCCTCACCACTCACCCCAGCTCCTCAAGTAACCATTTTCTCAATTATAAGAATGACACGAGCACGTACAGCTGTGGTTTCAAATAGGAAAATCTGTAAAATTACACCCATGAGCTGGAGCAGCCTTACTGGATAGGGAGGGAAAACGAAAACACTTCTTTATTTTCATGACAGGACTGGAGGAGGCACCGGGGCTTTGTTACATCTCCCCTTTTATTTGCCTGTTTATTTTACCAGGTGGTCCCTTGAGTTCAATAACATGCCACTGTAAAAAAGTAGGATCGAGAGGGAGGGTCGCTTAATAACAATGCGAGCTCTGTACCTTGTGGCGATGGACGGAGAGTGAATGAGGGAGGTCAGCTCAAGAGGATTTACAGACATGTGCCTCAAAGCATTCTGGGTGGAGAATTTCTCACACAGTTTTAGTACAGCAGTGTGATAAACATCAGCTGTTGTTGTTCGTTCTGTTAGCTGTCATGCAGCCATCTCGGTATTATCGTTTATCCTCTTTAGACAGTGTCCTTATGTACTACTATTTGATTTATTATTACGTTTTTTGGGTTGAAATGAGGAATTTGCACATTAAATGCAAAGACTGAACATTTGAATGACTTTAACGTCCATTCACCACAAATTACAAATCTATATATTTATGTAATTTGTATATATATTCTTTGCTATAATTTGGAACAGACTTTTCATTGTCATTGGCAACATGGTGGTGAAATATATATTTTTGTATTAGACTCAATCACGCTTGTCTTAAAAGCTGGAAAACACCAAACAAGTGTGAAGTTGTTGCATTTAAATTGTCAAAGTGGTTTTGGAGCCCTTGAGGAGCCCCGTGGCCTGTTTTTTTTTTTTTTTACAGCAGGCGTTCAGGGGGTCTCCATCACAGGAATGGCACTATTCCAGAATGTTTTTTTATGGGGGAAAAGGAATAATGATTTTTTTGTGTTCGCTGCTATGGGTTTATGAACCAAACAAACATTATTTTCTTCTTGTTAAAAAGTTGAGAAGAACCTAATGAGACCTATACATGTTACCAAGAGAAGACCAAAGCACAAGTGCTCTCCCTTTGCTGCCAGGCAAATTATTCACAGATGATGTGTGAATGTTAGGCAAGTTGTTTTGTTGAGGTTTTGGAACATTTTCTTCCAAATTGTCTTTCTTTGCTTAATGAGTAGGCATTAGCAGCACTGGCTTCTGTTCAAACTCCTCTGGATTCTTTCTCTTGGAGAAGATGGTGCTAAAGATGTACGACCCGCAGTATAAAACTGATGAGAGGGAGACAAACGCTCAGCGAATAGCCTTTGGGATCACTATGGAGATTTCGAGCTAAGGGGGTCATTCACATACAAGGAGAAGCTCAGACCACAGAGAATTTGTGTGGTTTTGAGCTTTTATACTGATTTCAGTTCACTGCTTTTGCCTCTCTTGTGATATTTTTAATTTGGCTGTGGTTTGTTTTATTTACATGCTGCTAAGTTTATTGTCCACATTAGCAAGGCATTAAATTACATAAAAATGAAATGACACTGAAAAATAAATAAATAAACAAAACAATTCAGCATCACACAAGCAAGATTTCTAGCAGCAACTGTGATATTTAATCAATTAACAAGAATACTTCAGTCCTAACTTTTGATGTCAAGCGGTCAATAATCAGAACTGCATGTGTCTTGTGAAAGAACATTGTAGAGGAAGCTACTTTTCTATTGTACGATAATAGTTATTGTAAGTGTACTGTAGTGATTCAGTACAAGCCAAAAACATGGTTTGGAAAATGGATTCATGATGTACTTGCTTATTAAAAAAATCCAAAATTACAAAAAATTACAGACCACAGCTTTAAGGAACCGTTGAGTGAATTATTCCATGGCTCACTCATTAAAGGGGTACCCCAAATGAAAATTCTGTCATTAATCACCTTCCCCCCATGTTGTTCCAAACCCATAAAAGCTTCATTTGAACACAACTTAAGATATTTTAGATGAAAACCGGGAGGATTGTGACTGTCCCATACACTGCCAAGTAAATGAACACTGTCAAGGTACAGAAAGTATGAAAACCCATCATCAGAGTAGTCCGTCTGCCACCCGTAAATGTTACGAAGCTACAAGAATACTTATAATCTTCTCCCTGGCCTCATGACCACCAAATTTGCTAGATTTGCATCAGATTCAGCATTTTACAGTCTCATCCAGGCCATCAAGATACGTTTTGTCTGAACCTGACATCTATATTTTATAGTTTTTGTGTAAGTAAGTTAAGGCTTACACTCATTGTTTGGCACTTGTACATTATTGTCATTCATCTATTTTTCAATCTGATTTTAGGGATTACTCATGGGTAAGGTTAGGTTTAGGTGTAGAGATAAGATCAAGACTACATTTTTTGGATTAAAATCCGGCTCCAGGTTCGACAAAACATGCTGACCTAGGAACACAGGACGTGCAAATTTGTAGGGAAGTACACAATTGTGGATGCATCCACTTGTTTATTTTATAAATTAGTTTTATTTTATAAATTAGATAAAGGAAATCACTGAAAAATCCCCATCACTAATGCACAGGCTCACTGTCTGTATTGCAGACAAAAGGTCAGATATAGAACTGATTAAAACATCAAGACTAAAGTTGTTAAAATGCATGTACTTGTGTACTGTTACAGCTCTGTCTGCAGTGTAACTGCACATGTCTAAGGATCCTTTGTATTTATCATCTCCAAGCTCCAAACAAACAACCCCCCCCCCATCATCCATAACTCTTCATTAGTTTTTTTCTAAACAAAATATACAGACATGTGCCTAAACCAAGCATCAGCTCAGTTGCTGTGTTTATCATAAGGTTTTTGTGTTGTGTGCTTGTTTGCATTCCTCTCTGCTAATCTTTCTCAAGCACTTACTTAAAGTGGATCCATCCAATCCGTGAAAGCAGCTTGCCACACACAAACACATGCATATGACTTAATATGACGTCTTGCTTTTAGATGTGGTACGTGAGGACTAATCCCATCTGTTTGCAGAATGATTTATGGTGGCCTGTTTGGAGCAGTACAATCTGACTTGAGTGAGCTTGCCGAATTATTTCGCACATTGTATGGGATGTTTTTTGGGAACCAAGTGGACTGCCAACCTTTAGGTCCCTGGAGTCTGTTATGCCATTATGTCATTCAGCACTAAAAGTCCATGAGTGGCTGTATGTGACAAGGGTTTCAAAAGGCATATGAAGGATTTTATTTCTGTATGTTACTTAAGCCATTAAAGCTCCTCAATGATTTCACCGATGATCTGCATTTCCAGTAAGTGTGAGATCTTTACGCTGTGCCGGCCAAAGAAAGTGCGAACCAGCCGTGCACTGAAATCTGTTTACTTAAGTCACAAGAGAAGGTCACAAGAAGTCTAATCTCCATTTATTTCTGCAGGACAAACAATCCAAAAACACAGTAATTCATAGTGTACTTTTGGGATTAAAACAAAACTGGTGGATTGATTTCTGTTTAGTATTTTTATAAGTTATTATAATCCACGATGGCTGGAATCACTTCTTCAAAAAGGATTGATGTTTCCCTGTTCCCTGCTGTTTTACCACAGCACAATAACTTTCACAACACTGTGGCTTTAAGGTCAGTCATTAGGAAAAGAGCTGAAGGATTACAAAGTGCTGAGAGCTTTCTGGACTCACTTTGGCATTCTGCTGCTCCACGGATGTTCTGTACCTGCAGCTTCTGCCAAAAGGAGTAAAACAGGTTAAATCAAGAATAAAGAGAGAAATACAGCAAAACGTTTCTAGTACAGTTTTATACTCTTCTACAAAAAGGCAAAGAGAAACACAAATGTATTGATCAATACACTGCCTTTCATTGACCTAAAAAGATGATTATTATTTATTTATTTATTTTGTATTCAGTTTACTGGGAATCTTCTGGATTGAAACTAGACTCATCTGTGTTTCATATGCCCAACAGGCAATTCTGTACGAAATACACTATATGCATTGAGCAGATGATATTAATTCAGCCTCTCCCACCACTTTCTGTCACAACAACATCAGTGCTTTCAGCTAGTCTCCTTGTTTTTGTGTTCCTGGTATTTGTCATGCAGTTTCTATGTGCTCATCAAAGCCATAACTGGTTCCTATTGAGTTAGATTTATATCCTGGAGATGTGTACAAAACAGCTTTGTAATGTTCAGTCTTTGTACCCTTCCTGTACTTGTGGTTAATGCTTTTTAATTCATCTTGAATTTTCCCTTTGTGTGTAATCTGCATTTTCCCAGCATTAGTTTCATAATAGTTCATTGCCGTTCATAAACATTTAATGTAATTTACTTTCTCACTAGAATGTAAATTATCCCGATATGGTTCATTTTCATAGCTATAATCAGAAGTGTGTATGCTAACTAAAAATTACAAGAGACGAAACTGCACTAATAAACAAAATTCATAATTCAAATGTTAGTTACAGGCCTCGAATTTGATTGGCTGCATGGCGTACCAAGCGTTCTGTCAACTTTTCACTGTGTGTTTGTATCACTCCACTTTTATGTGTTTGCTGATTTTAGACCGTCTGTCCGGTCTGTTTATTATTACATTATTAGTGATAGGGATTTGCTGCAGGTTACGTCATTACACAAGTACGCAGTGACGAGTCAATCATTAAATCATATGCTTTGTTTGAGTCATTTAGGAACAAAACGTCACTAGCGAGTGTTGATCGTTGTCGCGTAGGTCGCATATGCATTGGCTTTATGTGGTACGTCGTTGGCTGAGCAAAACAACAGGAAGATGCTATCAATATTGTGTAAGTTTGTTTGTTGAACCTTTCTATAAAAGTAACATCACACTAATTGGTCTGAATGTCAACACTCTTAATCGTGTTATATTGAGTGTGCACACAGAGACCGCTTCTAGCCTACATCTGGGGTTTCTATTGGGTGCTGCGAAACTTGTCCAGACCAGCCTCCTGTCTGATGTGGAAAATTGAGCTCACTTTATCATTTACTGTCAGAACATTCATGACTCCATTAAAGGAGCATGTCAGAAGTTCATGTTCATCAGCGTCCAAGAAGAAGAGGAAAGTGCATGGTTCAATCTAATGTTTCATGGAAGCTTTTTAGGGTAATTGTGAGCTTAAAGTGAAGTGAAGGTCAAGGATATAGGATTCAACCATCCCTTTATCCGTGTGTGCACAATGCACAAACCTTAAAGGTGATGTGTGCAACCCCAGACAGGTATTCAGTTGTTCTGCTAGGTGTTGGCTTCCATTACGTTTGCCTGTTCAAAACCACAGAAGAAGCCCTTTTATTATGTACACATAAAGAGCATAGACGCCCTGCAATAAATCAACTCCACTGCCGGGTCTCACAAATTTAGCTTCAGGCTCCACTCTGCAAGTTTTACACTTTTTGAAGTTTATTCTGTAGTATAAAATCTTTCTGTGCTGTCAGTATTTTTTTGCCAGGCTTATTATATTGTCAGCTTCAACTACAGTAGATTCATATCAGCTTGTTTTGATTATTTAAAACTAGGATTAAGTATTTAAACTATCTATGACTTCACAGTCAAATGTAACAAGTCACAGAAGTATTTCAGATAGAATACAAGTTGAAACGGTTCAACTCAACGTACTGGTCAGCATTTGAAGCTTAATGTTGATGAAATTTTCAATGCAAAAAAATTAGGTTATGTTGAAAAACTTGAGCAAATGACAATTTTTTCATTTAGAAGCATGCATACAACTGTATTAAAACACATTCATTCTTATATTTCAAACTATGTTTTATCTAAACTGTTTAGATAATCATTTTCAATCACAGATATTTTAGGGCTTTAATATATACAGCAGTGCATTGTAGTTGATTGATAAAAAGGTATAAAATTTTTTTCCCACTCAAATCATATTTACACAAGCATATGGGCAATTATGAGCAAGTGGAAATGATTTTGTAATTAAAAGCATTATATCACAAATGCTGCTAAACTTTACATTTTCCTTTATTCTGACAAAAAATCCCTTAATTTATTCCTCAGCAGTGAAGGAAGAAGTTGAGTTTGACAGCTTTCAGCGTCCTCTTCACTCAACACCCTGGAAAACTATGCACATAAATCTGCGACACCTTCACCACAGATTGGCTTAGGAAGTCTTAGGATGGGATTGTACCTGTAAGGTCAGTGCATTACAATCTGCCCAGGTTGTGCCAGTTCCCCCTGAGGCGATTGTTGTGGGTCATTTAGGAAGTATTGCGTAATAACAGCTGCTTCACATTTGGTCCTCGCTGACAGTTAACGGTTTCAGAACTGGCTCCGGATCTTCATCGTAAATACAGACACTGCACTGGCAGCAATATAATATCTAAACTCCTGGAGATTATGCATTTATCTGCGTTATTTTTCATATATGTATAAAATGATGAACTGGATTGTGTCTTTAAAGATGTTGAAGTTCCTAGTTTCCAGAATGCAATCTTTTGGCTCAGGGAATTGGTTGTTGGGGATGTGCCGGGGAAGGAGGATGTATTAGCCTG
The DNA here is from genome assembly GCA_032361145.1 of Enteromius fasciolatus. Lineage (NCBI taxonomy): Eukaryota > Metazoa > Chordata > Actinopteri > Cypriniformes > Cyprinidae > Enteromius > Enteromius fasciolatus. Next base: position 13,829,425 of record JAUMHR010000064.1, read on the forward strand.
TGCTTGGCAGAATATTAGGGAGACTAAGGCTCTCTCCTGGGATTCTGGATTTTGTACTCAATCGGACAAAAGATAGAGGTTGAACAAGAGGACACACAGCTGCGGCCCAGTCTCTGCTTCATCTCATCTCAGTCTCTGAGTCCTCATGCTATTAATTAAAAAACAGCAGGACTGATCTTAGTGTCTGAGCGGTGTTTACAGCTGTTTGATACACAGGAGGATAACAGAAATTCAGTGCAGGACATTTATTGCACGTCTTTGCATCATATAACTTCAACATTGCACAACAGAAACTGGATTTCTTATGTGGGGCCCATTTGTGCTGCTGTGAGTCTGCTGTTAATGACATATGGGGCGTTTAAAAAATCCAGCACCTCATGCACCACGGGGCCAGACCGCTGTTAAAACACTAAATCATGGGACTGTTTTCAGATCATAGTTTCGTGCACCAGAGCTGCAGAATCAAAATATTTCGATGCGCAGAATAAGTTTGAGTGCAAACAGCCAGTTTCCATTATTTACTGAAAATCATCCCATCTGTGAAGCTCTGAAGTGAAATATGACACGCAAGTATCACGTTTGTTGTCACAAAAGAACAAATCAAATTTTGTTGTTGTTATCTGACAGATGTGATCTTTACGCCATTGTAAGAGCTAGATTTTGCTAGTTACCTTGCTTCGTTAAAAAACAACAACAACATAAGAGCAAATATTTGATGAAAATGCACTCATCCTCCTCAGGCCATCCCAGATGTAGATGAGTTTGTTTCTTCACCAGAACAAAGTCCATCCCATGTTGTCCCCTCACATCAGATCCACAGACATATTTGTTTAGAATAGATTATTGTGTTGTTTTTAATCAGCAGTTTAGGCTCTAATTCTGACAGCACATACTCACTGCAGATCATCCATTGCTGAGCAAGTGGTGCAAATTTCTCCAAATTGATTTGAAATAAGAAACAAACTCAAAAACAAAGTTTACTTCTTGGATGACCTGGAAGTGAGTACATACTTTGATTTTTGGGTGTACTAAAATCATTATAGTATAACTAAAACAAAATATATTACATCTACACCTACTTGGTGATGTAAAATATGCTAATTAGATTAAACCAAATGATTTACTCAAAGCTAATATTAGTCCACATTACAAAACTTTTTTTTGCTGTGTAGAAAAGAGCTTACTCGCTTCAGCTGTGAACTATGGGAAGGCCCTAGAGAGCTTTATTCCCATAGTCTCTGTATGCAAGTGTAACTGTCTTGTAACAGGCCCATTCCCTCTGTACTTTATGTCCTGAATAGAGGACAGAGCTGGTGTCAAATGCGGCTGCTCTGAGCAGATTAATGTGAGGATGGGATGTTGGTTTTGTTGCTGGTACAAACTCGCTGTCACAATCCACTCTTTTATATAGCGCCGTCGCTCTGTTTTTATAAGCTTCTCTCAGATAGATTCCTGCTGTCATGGGCAAAGATGATGTTTTCCCCTCATGTTTTCTTTGGCCAGACACTAAATGTTTGAGATTGTGCACAAATCTTCTGCTACACTGACATGCATTAACAGTGCTGTGGTGATGAGCCTGGTCTTGCTGGTGCTAATGCCCCAGAGGAGAGATGCTTGCTGGGAAGAAGTTGATAAAAAAAACAAAAAAAACATGACAAGACAGGGCTCTTCGAAATATATCGAAATACCAAAAGCAAGATTAGTAAAGCAGATTAAAACAAAATGATTAATATAATATTTAGAGTAGAATATTATTTATGAGCTGTTTTTTGTCACCAGTAGTGTGAGGTTGCTTTGACCCAGTCTTATGGCTGTTATTTATGAACAGATGGAGTAGAAAGGTTGTATGTTGATTTACAGCTCAGTCTCCTTCACAGTTATCCCGTACTTTCCATGCAATACGTCCTTCTTCAAGTGAAGGAGATAGACTCCAGTAATAAAAGCTGCTTGCCAAAACCCGAAACTGAAGGAAAGAATGCAGCAGGAAAAGAAGCCACATTTTCTTTCCCTTTATCCGACTCACTGTTCCCCCCCTCCTTTTTGTAAAAAAAAAAAGTAAAACTGTCCTATCCATTCTCCGCAATTGTCTCTTTTTTTCCTGTTTGACAATTTTGGCAGGCGTTGGTGCTCTGAATGCTTCAGGCTGGAAGAAAACATTGTAGCAGAACTGAATAGTTTTGCATCCTTTTGAATAAAGTGCAATGAAACAAGTCTAAATCGACTGAACGGATAATGTTGTACATTTCTAGAATTATGGATGCTATACAAAAATAAGGATGGTGCTCTACAACACCTGTTGGAGCTGTAGGGAAAGTACAAGGGGAAGCAGTTTTGTTTGTTTTCTTGTAAAGTGTTAAAGGGGAAATGTCTCATTACGCAGTATCAGAGACAAAACGCAGGCTGCAGTTTGTTTGGCTTGAGAAGTACGCCTGGTAATTAGTTTGAGCTGTGGTGAAGGAAAACTGCGGTCGTGCAGACGACTGCAATGCACTAGGAGGCTCAAACGTGTCTGCGTTGGATTAGAAAAATCACATTTGAAACCTAGGAGATGAAAAGGTCTTTGTTCTGTTTGCTGCTTCGTTGTCTTGCTTATGCATGAGCTTGTGCTGTGTATATAGATATATATTCGATCTGATAGCTCAGAAAGTAAATCTGTGGTTTATAAGGGAATATTTTCGAAAATTTCAATTGTGGCCACACACTCTGTTTTTTATTTCAGGCTTATTTCACGCTGTAATCATGAGCAGCGGTTTATATTGTAGTTTTCTTTTATGCACTAGGATGTGGCGTTAGTCATTCTAGAAATATCCGGTTGTGGAGACAGCTCCACATGAATCTGCTGCCTCAAGAGGCCTTCAGCCCGCTCCTCCGGTCACTCCCAGTTGTCATGGCTGGCGTGTAAATTACTATTGTCATTCTTATCAAATCCCAACACAACCCTGTTTGCTATTCAGTTGAGTTGAATAGCAAACTCTGCTTAAAGGGAAAAAGAATTCAGCATTTACCTAAAGAGATAGTTCAACCAAAAACTAAACTTTGGTCATTATTTGCTCACCTTCATATCGTTCTAATCTGTATGCTAAGATTGATCGTTTTGAAACATGGGATAAAAAAAGGTAGCTGTGACTTTTTATACAGTATGTTGCAATTCTGGCTTTTTTCCCTCACGATTCTTAGAAAATTGCAGTTGTGAGATACAAATATATAATTGTGAGTTTATTTCTTGCAATTTGTTATTTATAACTTACATTTCATGATGTAAAATTGTATTTGCGAGGTAGGATTGAGAGATATAAATGGCCTAAATACAACCCGGCCAGCACTGGGTAAAGTATAGACTAGACAGACGCCGATATTGGGTTGTTTTTTAACCCAGCATTTGGGTTACTGCCCAGAAGGCTGGGTTAAACATTTAACCTAAATGATGGTTAATTGAAAACAACTTAAACACTGGGATTGTTCATATTTAACCCAGCATTTTGTTTTAGAGTGTACTGTTTTAAGTGACAGAAAAAAAAACTGACATAAACTCAGAATTTAGGAAAACAGTTACAAATGACGACATGTTAACTGAGCATTTCAAGGAAAAAAAGTAAACATTTTGAGATTTGAGTCTGAATTGTAAGATATAAACTATATTGTGAGTTTATAACTAG
>JAUMHR010000064.1:13845597-13856049 GCA_032361145.1 Enteromius fasciolatus
AGTGAAAGTCCCTGAAAGTTTATTAAACGTCTTGACTTTATTTTAATGGAACACGTTATTTATAAATGATCAAATTCCCTTTTTGTTCTTTTTTTAGTTTAATATCAAACTATGTTGTCTAATTAACTACTTAAATCACAGGGCAGTTTGAGAATTATATTTACACCGCCACCCATCAAATCTATAGGGAGGATGAGAAAGCAATCAGAGCCTTTGTTTGGATCCATTTGAAACTTTATGAATTTTGCAAATGATCACATACTTCAGGGCATGAACCATGCTGAACACTGATAAAACAACAAATGCAGAATATCCACACACAAACGTAAGCAAATACCTTCGAACCAATATAAAAGATCAGTGTTTGCAATGTAGCAAAATTAGATTCACCTTGAGGCAGAGGGAAAAATAAAACAGCCCTCGCACCGACCATCTGCCAAACAAGAAACAAACCAGTTGTAACACAGCAGAGTTGTTTAGTGCTTTTTTTTTTATTAGAGATAAGGAGACGATACAAAACATCCACTGACCAATATCCATCAAAGCTCTGTACACAGGCTGCCCAAATATATCGCTCCATCTAAACTTAATACGTGTCCATCAATCCACTCAATCCAATTCATCAACAGACCGCTCATCCACTAGGTCCCAGATTTTACAGGTAGAAGGAATGTGTACAATTTCTTGACACCAGTGCCATAGTTTTGAATTACATTTGGAAATAATTAAATCAGATGGAATCAATAAAACGACTTGTGAGCTCAAAATAAAACAAAACAGGGAAACTGTGTTCCCAGAATGGTCCGATAAGGTTGTGTGATTTGGGAGTAAATGTTGTACTACACCTAGCCTTCAACAACACATGCATACTTAGAAAAACTTAGACGTTTGGCAAAAAAAAAAAAAAAAAAAAAAAATCTTAAGAACAGTATATTGTGTAGCTGAATTGTAACGGCTGCTGTCTCACTCTTTCCTCTTTCAACCTCATGGAACCCAGAAAGAACGAAAACCTGCCAGTACACATTTACAGTTATATTACTTTGTTTTTATAATCATCATCCTTGGTTTTTGTCTTTTAAGATCTTTTTTTTTCCTCGTATGTTTTTGTTCTTGTATGTGTGAACTGGAATGACAGCCTACATCTTTCGTCATGTGTGGAGTTTGGAAACTGTCACTTTCGCCCATCCCTCCCCACCCGCATTAACCCACCCCGTGGCCCACAAACAGTCGTGCTGGCCCATCTGCCCCACCCATGTCGGAATGAACAGCTAACCCATGAAATGTGTCAGCCTCAATCGCTCAGAGGCTTGCCCTCCAGAGACACAACTGATGTTCCCCCGAGCTTCTCAGCAAGGGTCTTTCGGTCCTTGATATCTTCTAAACCGTTCACTTGCCACTCGTGCTTGATGCCTGTCAAACAAGAGGAAACAAAGGTTACAAATACATTTCACAAGTATTTCTTTTCAGTTCAAAAGTTTTACTTCTATTATCAATAATTTATCACTTATTTTATTATTTTTTTTTTTATGATTACCTGTGAACTTCTTCTTGATTGCGTCCTTGGAGCTGGCGTAGATCATCTTGCTTTTAAGTGGGGCACTTTCTGGGGCCCTGTTCAACAACAACGGGAGAGATCAGATCATCAGTTTATATCAGTCGCACCAAAACCGTTTCTGGAGATGTACCTTTCTGATCAAACACACCTGAAGGCAGGCATGTCACCAAGAACCGGAACTAAAAGACTCACCAGAAAATGAAAACCAGGTCCTCTTTCTTGGTCTCTTTAGTCTCATACGTGGCATCGTAGAGAGCGTAGCGACAGTCGCTAGGAGGAAGCATCTTGACAAACTTAAGGTAGGGATCTCCTTCATCTCCCTGCAGGATCTCACTGCCCTCCTCCATGATGATATGTTTCTTGTCGTCACTCATGCAGAAGAGAACGGCCTTCTTCCTCTTGCTCCTCTCCTCCTCGTTGGCATGAGCCTTGCGCACCTTCATGTCATTGAAGATCGTCAACACGTTCTCATCCACTGTAACTCCGGAGGCCTGCGAGAAACATGAACACACAGGATGATAAGGACTCATGAAGGGCCTGTTTGAATTGAGGGAAGTGAGTGAGCAAGGACGCGTGAATGTGTGGGTGCTAAGGCAGAACGGACGGGACTGCAAAACTGGTCTGGTTAAACTGGCTGAATTTACTAGGCAGGTTGCGCCACGCAAGACGGCAGTAAGTGACTAAACAAAAAAACCCTGGCGTAGGAGAAACCGGAGCGCACAGGACAAAAGACCTTAAATGTCAATCTGGGTAAAAATAAAACATTGCAGGGATTTGGTTTTTATTCCCAGAAAGAAAAAAAAAAACAAAACGGTAAGTTAAAAAAAATAAACAAGAGGCTGATTTAAACAAGGCACTGTTCTTTTCTGGTCACGTGACACTTCAGATATAAACTGAACTAAAGGACGCTTGGCCGGTCCCTTATAACAGATGATGAGATTTGAACTGATTTACAACAGGATCATCAAATATGTATAAAAATCACTCAACGGATGTAAATGCTATAACAGTCACACGACATACAAAGCTGCTGCACAGCTTCAGATCACCAAACAATGAATCTTCTGTGAAAAAAATTAAAATGGCCTCAGTCACACCAGTCCCATAAACCTACTCAGGTCCTCTGATTCTCATTAGAAACGTGGGTCAGTGAGTCATGCTGCAATGCCATAACCGGACATTCAACATTTCAGTTCTCAAGATTATACTGCGAGCAATGAGGGAAGCCTTTAAAAAAGGCCAGAAACCTGAACCTTGAGTTCTCTAGCACAGATCCAGCTTCTTGAATAGCATGAGCACATGAAAGAGAGGTGGACACAAGGAGCCTTGCGGGGTAGATGCTTAAATGGCCCACTTACAGGAAACGTACGGCTAATGGGTGGAACCAGGTTTGCTTAAAGGTGTGAATGAAAGGAACATGTTAAGATGCCTCATTATGTAATACGCTCACAAATAATGGAAATAAATAGGGCACTGAGGGCCCAGAATTAGGATTCCCACACCTTTTGACCAACAAACTACCACGACTTTTCCCGTCTTTATGATCATAGGATCTCGGTTTTGGCAAAAAACAAATAAAAATGTTTCTTCTAAATTATATAAATGTATATAAAATATATAAAAATAAAAATCACAGCCATTAGTTTTAAGAAGAGTAAATGCAAATTCTAGATCTTCTGCCAGAAATCTAGGCATTCCCACCCTCATCTAGTATCATAAAATATTAAAGTGCAAAATAAAGTCCAAAGTTTAAGTACAAGGACGCTAATGCTGCTGGTAAATCATCCACCTTCACTGAGAAGTGAAACCCACAGTGAACAGGAAACGTGACGGAGTTGGTTCTCAAATTAAAAGTGTATGCGTTGAAGAAAAAAAAATATATATATTGTTTAAGGATTCTGGTCACATGCCTCTCACAAAAAAAAGGAAAAAAAGACTTTTGACGTCACTTGTGGCCTATGACGTCGCATATTGTCCTCGCGACCGAGTCTGGTTGCACCGGAACCGGCATTTCCTTCAACACCATTTCCTCTCAGCAATTTCACAAGTTTTTTTTCTCTCCATGTCTACAAGTCGACAAACGCAGCAGCGACCACTCAAACACTAAATAGGGAGCAAAGCACCTTCTTTCAGACAAACACAAATACTGCACGTCACAGGTAACGTCATGCGCTTATTACGAAAGACAAAAATACCGATAAAATGAAAAACAAAATATGAAAAGAGACTCGTAGAGCAATGATTAAACGTCAGTTCACGACTGTTCAAAGTTACGTCCAACCAGGAAGAGTGCAGTCGTACACACGCCGCCTGATACGCAAATGCACAAGTAACGTTAACGGATTTTAAACGGTCTCCTTCCGCTCCGCTCAAATATTTTTGTATTTATTGGACTTGAAATAAATTCAAATCGTTCCCAGTCGAGCTTCCTTTTTTTGGTCAACGAAATAAACCAACACCATCTGTGCATCAAGAATTAGGGTGGGGCCACGGTTGCAGTGTTCGTGCATGTGTTCCAAATATCCGCAAAATACCCGCGTTCCAGAGACGAAAAGCGCACGACATACACGCGAGGAATCAGTCTTAAAACGGAATTATCTAGGTTTTTACACGCGTCCGCAGACGCTCCGGTGCGGCAAATGCGGGCGAGGGTGTTTTTTGCCGGATGGCGGTACTCAGACAAAGGGCAGAGTCCTGAAAGCGCTTTATCTGGCCGGAGAAAACGCAGTTAAACCCACACGCGGCCACCGATCATCGGTTTATTCACAGCCTTTCCTAATTTTCCCCAGCGATGAGATCGTATGTGGAGCGATAGGGCCTGTATGTAGTGTGATGAAAAGCAGCGAGGCCTTTCCTGGGCCTGGGCTCACGGAAATAAAGGAGGCTGAGCGGGGAAATGGCGCCAGTTGTTTTTGGGTCTCGTTTTTGTCAATCTCATCGCATCCGAGCAGCGGAAGGCCTCGCGCCATCAAACCACAGAGAACCGCGAGGATAACTACGTCGGTCAATAGATACAGTTAACCGACGTTCCCTAAAGAATCCGGGGAAAACCGGTTTGCGGTTTTCTTACCGTTACAGCACTTATCGTAGCCTGCAGCTATTAGTCGGCGTAGGGGTTAATTGACATTTGATTCACAGATTATTTATTCACATTAAAATCTAACAAAGCACACATCCTAATCATTAAACTCTTCAAACACACTAAAACAAGCAGTAAATTTATTAGTATTATTTAAATGTAGACGTACCATGGTTGTGTCTCTTTGCTAGTCGGCGTCTGGATGGGAATTGAATGAGCTGTGATGCAGTCCTTCGCTCTCGCGCACTTGATAGAACACTCGGGCGCGCCCTTTTGCGCGTGGCCGTGCTGCGATGGGAACGCGCGTCCATGTCACGCGCTTAGTGAGGTTTTATGGGAGCTGGAGTTTTGGGCTCTATCCAAACGGACTTCGGCATAGTAAAACGTGAGCATGGACCATAACACCAGTCTTAAACCAAAATACACTGACTGCATGGGTCAAAATTATCGATTTTTCTTTAATGCCAAAAACCATTAGGATATTAGGTATGGTAAATATTCCATACAAATATTTAGTAAATTTCATACAATAAATATATAATAGACTTGTAGGATTTTTTTATTAGTAATATGATTTGCTTATGACTTCAGTTGGACAACTTTAAATGCCATTTTGTCAACATTTATTTATTGTTTGTAACAAACCACACATCAGTTATCAGTTAAGTTTCGGAAAATATAAAACTAATGCATGTCTGGCTTTGTGGTCCTGTTAGTAGTACACTGCCACAATCTTACCAACAAATACAGGTTTTATGGAAAAGCATTTATATTAGGTTAAGTGTATTTAAAGTATTAAATTATAATTAATTTTTTCTATTTAAAATATGTAACAAATAATATAACTATATATATTGTATAAATCTCTCTCTCTATAATATATTGTCCATTAAATGTCGTAGATAATAAATTATTACTACAAACGTTAAATTAAATACAACAACCAATGGTAAAGTATGAGTATGGTAAAGTGGCTTGAAAAGTGCTGTTATACTACTAAATTCTGCACCGAAATACACACCGCACGGACTGCAATAATCGTTAGTGCCTCGCAGGGCACGCTGCTGTCTGAGCCTAACCCTTTGTGCTTGTCTCTGCCCCTTTTTAAGGTTCGCTTAACTCGCTTCCAAATAAGGAAGCAAATGGTGACAGTCGTGAGCGCGCTTCAGCCGAAGCCGCGCACATCAGGCGGCTCGCGACTCCGATCGCCATATAAGGAAACAAGGACATTTCATTTCTATAGGAAAGATTCACACAGCACACGCTAGAGGGAGCGGTGAACAGCAGCAAAGAATGAAACCTCAAAGGAGGAAGAGTGCGTCCCGTTTACCAAAGAGCACAGAACACGCTTTATTATCTACAGTTTGCAGCGAAGAAATGATGTGTGCATCAAAGGATCCATTTATTCGCTTTTGTTCATTTGTAGAACGATGCAAACGAACGGATGTTCAAACGTGGCCACGATGCTCACTGAAACACTCTGCATTTAAATCAGTGCTGACACCTAGTGTACAAACGTTGAGTCTTCTTCACATTTCTGCCTTCAACTGGATACAAACAAGAACCCATCAGTGTATGGCATGCGTATAGCTTTATTTTTTGGATATATAAAGTGTATGGAACAGTACAAGTGGTATACAGGGACAGAGAATGATCCCTGTTAGGTCAGTTTAGGCAGGTCTACTCGACTGGAAAAAGCAAAGGTAACATTCAAAGTGAGGCTCTGGTGGAATGCAACAGAGAAAAACATCAGATATAATTTACAGACATTTCTTTGGGCACATTTGCATATTTTTCTTGCCTTTAAAAACCTGAAAACTGCTTTCAGGTAATCTGGATTCTCCAGGTATGCTATTTAACCACCACATCATACAAGTAATGTTATAAGACCGTGCTCAAATCACTCCAATAACAGAATCAAACCAGGCGGTTACTAATGATATGCAAATATGAACCTGATTACAGAATAGTGCACAATAATGAGCTTTCCTCAAGACACTGTTGAATAGTTAATATTAGCTTTTCTATTAATACTTTAAGTCTGACTTAATGACAGTTTCAGGATGGTTTTGAACACCCAGCAACATGCCAGCAGTTAAGAAGTGAACAGAACCAATCCAGCACTCAGAAACATCGGGATGGAATAAAACATGTTTGTTACCCCGATTGTAAAACCCAAATACAAGTCAAACTTGAAACTCCCATCTAAATCATACAAGATGAAATATGGAATGCATAGAAGGCCACAATTTGGTACAAAGAACGTAGAACAAAGCTCTTGCAAAGTTCACATAATATAGTTACACTTTTGATACTAAACATCAAGCTCAAGCCTTAATGAAGTAATGGCAGTTCGTGTGCAAAGGTATTCCTGGCTAAAGAGAACAAACAGATAACATGTCTACAGAGTGCAATACAAGTGCAATCTAAACGTTATACAACCCTGCTATGGAGGAGGTCTTTGGCTGAACTGGAATGAACAACTGTAAACATATCAATGCAGTTCTGTGGAGAGTTTAGCCCTTGTGCCAAATCTATACCTGTCCCTGAAAAACCAGCTGCTGGTTTGTGATATTTGGTCTTGTGTTCGTATTTGTGTTGATATTTAAAAATCGGCTTTAAGATATTCCAAAGACAAAATGAGTCAGCCTGCATTAGAAGTAGAAATTTAAGTGCTATGTTTGGAGATATGCGTTATTTGGTAACATTATTGGTCGTGTCTGTGCAGTTTACATCTCGTTCTGGCATCCTCGGTGTGACTGAGAAGCTATCTTGTCTTTTTCTTTTGTGTAGCCACCTGACCTTGGCTTCTTGTCTTGTTTAACACATCTGTGGCCTGAAAATTTAAAATGGAATTTAGACAACATAAGTACATTTTCATCTTTTATATATATATATATATATATATATATATATAGAGGAAACACTGTATTCATATGTATAATTATTAAAGGAACACATGTACCTGCTCTAGTATTACTCCAGCAGCCTGGTCTATGGCTGAGCCTACTTCTCTGTACTGGCCAGAGTACCGGATGAAGGCCCAGGTCAGCATTGCAATCATGGCCAGGCCAACTACACAGTCACATGCAAAGGAAATAGTTTCCAGGCCAATGAAGAACAAAATTCCTGACAGCACATACAGGAGGCAGACCAGGACAAACAGCACTGCAGGTGTCCGGAAAGCACTAAAAACATTCTTGGACTAAAAAGACAGCAAATGTAAATGGAATCAATAAACATTTTTCACACATTAATTTCAATGCTTTTTTTACTCGTTACCTCGTTGTGCTTGCTAAAGGACTCCCACATCTCTTTCAGCTCTGCTTCCAACTGATCCTGGTAACGTTTACAGAAATCCCGCCCACCCATCTTCTTAGTGCTGGAGAAGAGAAGAAGGGCCTCCTGCAGGAAGAAACGGTGCTTCTCCTCCAGTGAGTCAGGTGCTACATAAGGCAGATCTCCACCACACACCTAACAGTGAGGGGGTTTGTGTGAAAAACAAATTAAAGACATTTCTAAAAGGTTAAATGGATATTAGGTTTGGGAATCATATACCAACGCAAATATAAAATATGCATTAATTGTGTGATATGGTTTATAATCAAATGGTCAGCCTGTGAGATCGCCGTACACAATACCGTCATTCTACTTTTTTCAATTAATACTTTATTTCATAGCCAGAGAGTGAACCAACTCCAGGGTAAGCCTAAAAGCAGCCTAGTGTTAGTGCAGTGATCCTCAAATCTGGCTCGTTAGAGCCACTTTCCTGCAGAGTTTAGCTCTATCCCTGATCAAACTGTTAGTGTAATCTATTAAACCAATATCTAAAATATTTAGATATAATATTATTAAATGTATATTAATTAGGGCTGTCAGTTGATTCAAATTATTAATCAAATTAATTACACAGTGTTTTGTTTAATTAATCGCTAAATACATTTGACTGAAAATATTATATATATTTTTAATAAAATATATATTTTTATTTAAAGCTATTTGTGTATTAATGAGAAAGTATCAAGTAGACATAACAAAATGTGGCTTTAAAAAGAAAATATTTGATTTGGTTCAACAAGAGGAGTTACACAAACATTTAGGCTAGAACGTAAACTATGGAACATAGAAAACAACTCAGTGTTTTTAGTTCATGCAGTGAAAGTCATTGGTAACTGGTAATAACAAACTACCTTTTTTTAAAATGAAAATATATGGTAAATAAACTAAATCTGCCAGCAGGTGGCGATAAATTATTTTATGCTCAAAGGAAAGAATTAATAACTTTCAATGGCTTTAGCTGCTCTTGGTGGGATATATCACTTATCATGATATAAATATAGACAAAAACTCATACAGGAGCATTTTTGCACCAGTATCTTGAACTTGCCCTGAGTTTGAGTTGTTGCCCTGCATCATATTTGCCAACTGTTTATAAATGTAAGATGACGTACAGGTCTGGGGCAGGGGCCAGTATGTTAACGCTGTTAAAATATTTAAAATTGCTTTTTTTTTCAGAACTAATTAAGTTAACACTTTAAACTGACAACCCTATTTATTATATGAATGAAATTACATTTCACATGATGATAACTTAATAGAAACATTGCAAGTTACTACTTCTAATTATTACATTTCCTCAATTATTTAAATAGCAGCTACAGAAATGAACATTTACATGATCAAAGAACACCATCATTGACTTAAGGCCCATAAAAGCACTAAAGCCATCTACACTGTTTGATGAATAAATCTCTTACACTTACACAGACTTATAATGCGAAATACTAAAAATGTGAAAAAAGAAATAGCCTGATAATAAAGACAATAATAATAATAATTATCTAGTTATCTCAATGGCATAAGTCACAGGTGACATCTGACTATAGTCGATACACGCTGCTATTGTCTACTGGCACAACCCTAATATTAGTTTCATTCAGCAACGATATGCATTGACCTTCTAAAAGGAACTGCACTTATTCTACAGTATAAGGAGTGTGTAACACATTTTACATATAAAGAGTTTGTAATGGCCTGACCTTCTCCATATTCTTGTAGTACTGGTCTTTCGCTGACGCCACAGCTGCAAGGTTATTGGCCTCTGCTGTTGCCTGAATGAGTCAAAACATTAATTTAACAACATGACATCACGAATGAATCAGTAAAAGTGCATTGTTACCTCTAGCATGGATTTAGGCTGTGGAAGGTCTTCTCCCTGATATATCTTGATATATGCCTGACAGTGAAAAAAAACACTTATTTAAATGCTGCTCAACAAAATCGAGATCAAGATGACCAAAAGCCAGGTGTGAGCTCACCTTGAAGTACTCTAGCAGGCCCCTGCAGGTCACCTTATTCCCATTGATCTCTTTCACAGCCAGCTCGTCAGTCTTCAGTAGGTTGGGAATGAGTTCACGCAACTGTTCCTTGAACTCCGGAGCCACATCTGAGAGGGGCAGAAAATATCATCATAGGAGAGCGTTAGGACATAAATAACACAAGAATGGCAGTATTAAATGTAAAAAGAAAATGAAACCCACAATGAGGGACATAAAGATATTAGTAAGTGGAGTGCTAATAATCCATCGCATTTCCTCTATTTTTTGAGGGCCAGCAAGATTTAGTATTTTATTTTTTTATTTAGCAAGGATGCATTAAATTGATCAACGGTGACAGTACATCGTAACAAAAAAATATATATTTTCAATAAATGTTGTTCATTTGAACTTTATATTCATATTCAATATTAAGCAGCACTGCTTTCAACTATGTTTCTTGAGCACCAAATGTGTGTATTATAATGATTTCAGAAGAAAAA
>JAUMHR010000064.1:13856149-13870088 GCA_032361145.1 Enteromius fasciolatus
ACATTTCTAAATATATGATACAGAAAACAATTTAAATGGTCATATTACTGTTTTTACTGTAAGCATACAGTGAGAGATTTCAGTAAAACTTTACAATAAGGTTTCGTCTGTAAACATTATTTAACTACGTCAGTTAACCTTATGTTATTAATCTCAATTCATATACAAATACAAATATATTGTCAAAAGTCAAAGTTGTATCTGATAATATTAATTAATGGACCTAAGCTAAAATGAACTTACAATACAAAGCTGTACTTTTATTAATGCTAACAAAGATTAATGAATCAAATGCATTGCTCATTGATAGTTAATATTAGATAATGCATTCATGTTAACTAATAAACCTTATTGCAAAGTGCAACCAAGATTTATTCAAAAACATTTTACCATTTTAACAGTGTTTTATTTATGCTTGGATATGTACCAATAAAATAAGGGATGGCTGCTTTGATCAAAGGACTATGAAATGACAAAACTGATGCAAACATGCAAAAACACAATTATGCCCATCCCAATGTTATTACGTGTAGTAAAACATGAATGAAGTCTAATACCACACAGCTGTCCTGTGAAAGCAGGGCTTGTTGCCACCTTCAGGCCAGGGTGTGGTAAGAGAAAACAGGAAATGGAGGTGAAACAGGAGTGAATGTGCTCTCTCACTGTCTGAAGCTCCGCATGCTGAGTCGGCTTCACCTGAACACCGCCAAACAAACACATAAGAGATATCACTAAAGACAAACGCACAGACAGCGGAACATAACAAACATGAGTATCATTCTCAGTCACATACTTGCAGACGTTTGTCCAAGAAATCACTTCCTCCCTTTAAACCAAATTTATACTCATACGGGAAACTCCAGTCTCTGACCAGGAACATAAGTGACTGTGGGCAAGAAAGGAAATATACAGGCATAAGCATTTTCTTTAGTAGGCATGCTCTCTGATATATAACTGTATAATCCTGAGTTCTGTTGTCTGTGGCACTACCACAGTATTATTATTCTTGTTATAGATGTAAAGACAAAGAGATAGAAATAATGATCATCCAATATCAGATTTCAAATACCATGATACTGCCATCAGATACCATCACTGTAACATGGTGCCACCACATTTCTTTTTATGTCCTGAGGTTATTGTGCTTATGATGTTAAATGAATGCGAAGTAAAAACCACAAATTTGAAATACAAATTTGAGCACAGAGGGCACGTGTCACTACAGTACAGACATGCACAGAGGTGACTACAATGTCAATATCATCAAGGTGTGTTCATACCTGAAAAGGCTTTAGAAAGATTTCATCCATTGCCAGCCGGCCATACTCTGTAAACAGCTACACAAACAAAAAAATGACATGTCATTTAAGAATAAAACCACAGTTTAAAACAAGAAAAAAGAACATATAATTGTGGTATACTGTACGGTCTGCATGGTACTGTTAAAAACAAATGCATCAATAATTTAAAGGCGATGCATTACAAAAGATGAATTTAAAGAGACAGCCTCTCTAACAGGGTTTTAGCATGATGAGAGCTTGTTCTACATAATACACAATAAGTGCAGAAATAAATTATAGGGAACTTCAATTGCCCTGCTGTGCTTTCTGACAGCGATAATAGGTTATATATATGTATTTGTTGAATATTATTACTAGCTCATTACAGCTTTTTAAAATATATTTACCTTTTAATTTTTCAAACATTTTAGACAAAAATAAATAAATAAAAAGTTACATAATTATGCATTTTCTTCAAGTATTATAAGTAGTATGGCCTTTCTTAAACCTCTTTATCTTTTCAAAGTTTGTAATCATAGGTTTCCAAGTTTTATAACATTTTTGGATGGATCCTTTCACACAAAAAAAAAGTTTTTGGTGGATTTTTTAATTTCCATTCCAACAATATGTTTTTCAGTGTTTCATAAGAAGTCTGTGCTCTGCTCTTTGCTGTAGCGTTTTTTCCATTATGCATGTAGATTATACAGACCAGCCTAAACAGTAACTAGTTAGATAACCCGCTGACTAGTCAAGTATGAAATTATGCTCTTTTACACATAGCTAATGAGGAACAGTGTTGTGTAAGCCTGATGTTCAATAGGTTTTGAAACTAAATATTTTATTCAGCAAATCAAGGTGACAGTAAATGCAGTTATATATATATATATATATATATATATATAAAGATTTCAAATAAAAAACATTTCAAATAAATACTGTTCGTTTGAATTTTTTATTAATCAAATAATCCTGAAAACCGTGTATTAATGTTTTCACAAATATCTTAAGCAGCATGAAAATTTTGATAATAATGCGATTTTCTTGAGTACTAAATAAGCATATTAGAGTGAATTCTGAAAGATCATTAAAGACAAGAGTAGTGATGTTGAAAGTTCAGCTTTGGGTTAAGTTTAAAAAAAGTATAATAAGTGTATTATTGTAACGTGTTGTAAGGTCGTGATCGTGACAATTATATCAGCTACATTTAACCCAATAATTTACCTGTGATCAATTTTCTGGACTGAAACCGCAGAACAATCTCAAGATAAGCCAGTTTAATTAAGACTGCCGTATACTTGGTTAGTTGTGATTTGACTAACCTGAAGTTGCTGTAGATCATCTTCCTGAATATTCTGTGACACGTTATAAATCTACACACACACAAAAAAGAATTATGATGCAGTTCCAGTCTTCATTCACCTCATTTGTGGCCAAATACTAGAGATGCATTGTGTAAACCTGGACAGAGCTTGTCATGGTGCTGAGGGCAAAGATAGTAGCGCAATCTTTCACTGTGGACTGGGAATCAAATGCTCCTTGTGTGTCCATTAATAGCACAGCAACCTATAGAGAAAAACAAATGCTCTTTTAGAGACAGTGGCTCTTCAGCCTCAAGAGAAAGTGATTGGAAGTGATTCAAGACTGTGATGATGGTTTCTGTAAAAACATTACGCATTAAGCCAGATTACAGATGACAAAATCTTGACAGGAAGTGCTGGAATTTCACCACAAACATACTATGAATCTGAAATCAGCGCTTGTGCAAGTGCAGACTGCTTACTGGATGTGAACCGCCAGATAAGAGATCAGATAGTGAAGTTCATAATGCAATAATGAATTTCTGGGGAACTGAAACCAGCTAAAACTAATTATTTAGTTCTTTATTTAAACTATATCATGCTCCACTAGTGACAGGAATTGTGAGGAATTTCTCTTAATGATTCTCAGTACCTCAGAGGAAGCAACAAATAATGCATGCTTGGTAACATTTATTAACGTTACATATATTACAAATACATTTAATCTAACTACACATTGTTACATGACGAACCAGTCAGTAATACTGATCTCAAAAGCCTTAAACATAACGTTATCTTTTGAGTTGAATGACCAAAAGCAATGACTTGCAGTTCAACTTAGATCTTAATTCAGTAATTTGCTCGTTAATTAAAAATAACCAGGTCAGAATCATTGATTCAGATTAAACTGGCCACAGTGCAAGTTATTTGTTTTGTGACACCATCAAAGGACAATGAATTAGAAGCAGATATTACATATATTAGATACAAAGAGATACAATGGGTCTTTTTTGCTAACAATTCATATCTGTATATACAGAAAAACATCTCAACACAAATATTTTGGTTCTTAACTTTATTGTAATGTTGGTAAAGTTTTCTAAATTAAAATAAAACAAATTTTATTTTAACTACATTTAAATTGTATATAATATATATTCTAATTATGTCAAGATGAAATATAATTTTCATCATAACAAGGCTACCCAGAGTGTGTGTTTTGTGTATCTGGGGTATCAGTAGTTTGTTGAGAAGTAAGAATAATGGTACTTTCACACATAAAGATGTTTGTGAAAACTTTCACATGCAGATTTCACAACCTAACCTGTGCACACGTACAGTATAGTTAATGTTACTCCATTATTCCAATGTATTATTTCTCTCTCAGTACTGACTGCATTAGAGGAAGAGGATTTTGAAAAACCATCAAAACACAGTGAGCTGTCCCCTGTTGGGTGCTTGTTACCTCATTTCCATTCTTCTTCCGCACTATGAAAACTTCACTCCATAGCTGGATGCCAGTGGTCTCTGGTTCTGATCCTCCTCTCCAGGAGAAACCTGTCAGAGGCTCATTCTCATGCCCAAGCCAGTCCTGACCAGGCTGCAGAGAACGAAATGATAGGTGGGATTTACAGTGGGAATAAATACACCTGGCTTCCTGCTCAAGAGCAGCACACCACCAGGAAGCCAGTTCCATTAGAAACATAAAACTTGGAAATGATGTGCTGCTTTACACGATCTGGATATTGAATGTTTTTATTCTGACCTTCCTATACATGTATCGGAGCATGAAATCCAAAAAGAAACTTTTCCCCTTTCGGAAGGCGCCGGCGACAGACACCACCACCACATCCTTATCTCGAACCTCAGGCTTCAACAGAATTCGACTGAGCGCTTCAGTGTCCAGGTCAAAGGAGTGATCCTCCTTGTTGACTGTCACGATCTGAACTGGCCCAGGATCGCCCCTCATCCTCTGTCCTAAATCACACGCTTACTATGGGTGACAATGAAAACCTTTCAGCTTTTTGGCGGTCGCGCATTCATATTTAAGGGCATGCCACAATTAGTTTTGACCTTTTCAGTTAGTTGTTAGTATCTGCTTGGAAATATCAAAGACAGTGTGTTAAATCACATTTCTGGGAGGCATTATTGAGACAGTACTGGCCCTGTTGGCTGTCAGGGCAGGGTTTGTTGGGAAATTGCGATGTGGCAAGCCAGTTAAAAGGTTCAAGCATGCTCTTCTCCGCTGGCAGACTTCAGCTTGAGTGTGATTCATTGTTTCAGTCATTTAGGCCGATTTCACTCATGGGCAAGTAAGTACAATCAACACTGCAGCAGAAACGTCAAAGCCATTGACATCTGCATATAGTGGACTATATATATAGTGGACAAGAGTTTTTACACAAATGTGTGTTGAAGTGAAACAACACCCTGAGGAATAAAATACACTGGTGGAACAAATTAAAGTTAGGTGTGGAACAGACAAACCTGCTGAAAAATGCCTGGAATCCCTGGCAGTTTCTCAAAAGAGTATGTAATAATTACATGTACTTGCAGTACTACATGCTTTGCATGAAGTAATGAGAAACGTGGCAACTGGCACTAAGAAACTCGTGACAAATTTGATAAATTAATATATGAACTAACTTATGTCAGCCATTAAACGCAGATTGTGTTCGTGTCTAATTAAACAGTATTAAATATATATTCATAAGTAACGTAGCGTTAAATCTGAAACATTCGTGCAGGCACCACCTCTCGTTGACTGAAGGAGTACCAGATCCTTTATGTAATATTTTCCATATAAGAATCAGAAGTTGTTTGTTCGGCGACATTTTATAAGATGCATGTATGATTACAATAAAAGATCAAACTTGCTTATGTAAAACTACGTTAGGTAGTTACTATCGCCTCGCCCCAGCATTGAGGAGTTTCAATCAAACCCACAACAACAAATGTGAGAAAAGGACGAAACTAAAGTAAGCCATTATGAGTGTCTTTTACATTTTACCGTCCTTGTAAGTAACCAATTATTTCCAATACCTTATGCCCCGCTTTTCACTGCAGACCTTCCACTGGCTCCGTTTCAGATTATGAACGTTTCAGTTTTAATAAACACAACTTTGTCCGTCAAAGAACCTCCCATCGTGTGTTGCTGGGAAATGTAGTTTTGTGGGAAACGAATTCGAATAAACTCCAACCGTCAGTAGGCCAACAAAAACTACAACATCCAGGAGAACCCAGAGCAGGCTCGCATGACAAGTGGCGTTTGTTGCTACGGTCCAATCAGAGGATGTAAATATTATTAAACCTAGTGATTTATAAACGGGTATATTTGAGTCTTCAGTCTTAATTTGAATTAAATATCACATCTCTGATTACATAGTAATCACGTTTACACCTGTGTTTGTTACTCGGTGAGCTAATGCACTTTACATTAACATTAACGTTAGAGCATGCCAACATGAAAATGGTAAGTTACAAGAAAGTTTTGCAAGATATCTAGGGAGTGTCTTCTAGGTTTTTCACAATGAGTCACACTGGTATGGCTGCCTTCACTTTTGGTGTAGCCAAGACCAAGAACCACCCACGAACACATCTCATTTACTACACTACACAGCAGCTTTTGTTTTATGCAGAGCTTGAGCTAAGTATGCATTAAAGCACATGCTCAAAATGTAAAAAAAATTTTCTTGCACTTTCCTGCTAATCCTGCATTCTGAGGCTATGTATATAAATATATATATACGTTTATTATTATTTGCTTACTACTAAATCTCTGTTTTTGGTAGTAAATTATTAAATTCATTTACATGATTCATTAGGTAAAGTTAAATGCAATCCTATTAAATTAAAAAATGTCAGGTGTACTGAAAATCTGACCTGCCTCTCAGGTTGACCCACCCCACATTACATCCTTTTAATATGGTTAAGGTTTAGGGTTGGGTTGTGGGTTATTCCTGCCTGACAATTTAGTCTACCTATGGTGACAGCATATTTGTATAAGCTGTAAAAATGAATTACTCCTTGTCAGCCTATCTATTACATTAGTACTGCATTTAGATTGTATGCCTATGTCGTAGCTTTGATTATGACAGTTTAAACTACTGAGCTCAGGTAGGTAGGTCAGATCTTCCGAACACTGGCCTTTTTCTTTCAATTACCGCATTAGTAAAGCAAGCCACTGCAGAGCAACTGATGTATATATATATATATATATATATATATACATATACAGTGGAGCAACCATTATCTAAAGGTTAAGATGTGTCATTTTCATAAATTAAGCCATTAATAGCTTCACTAATGCACTCCTTCTGGTTAAATCTGTCATGTACTAAGAGCTTGCAAATTGAAACTTTAACTTATCTCATAGCATAGCAAATCAGGCAAAGATTTCAACATAACATTTAAGTACTTTATTGCTACATGAGTTACACATGAAGACGATGGGGTCAGAGTGTCATTTAAGGTCGACCTGTTAAACATACATGTTAATAACGCAAAATATGACATGCATCATACAATAAAGAAAACTAATGACTACAGAATGCTGTAGCATGACAATAATCAACAACCAAGAAATAAGGGTTAGGTATTAATCTTTCCATCTATTCAATCTAACAGCTGGCAGTTTATCTCAATAATACTTGAACAAGTTCATAATTTTGAACAATGTTATACTGTAAAAAAAAAAAAAAAAGTATTTTCTTCAAAAATCACATCAGAACTTTATCCCTCTAATCTGAATGTAGAACACAACAAATCATTAGAATAATCTTAATGAAAGGGACTTAAAATGGCATGGAAGTGCAAGACATATTACCTCTCAACCATATCAGTAAACGATAAATATTTTGTTCTTTATGAAAGCATTTCGCAAATGCTTTATTACCCATTATACACTAATACCAAGGATACCCTCACAGTGCTGTTATAGGGCCCTACAAAATGCATTCTTTTTTTTTTTTCAAATCACTAGATTACTTGGAATTGCTGATGTTGCACCTTTCATGACAGTAAGTAAAAGTTCAGGCAGTTATAAAGTGCCAATAGTACATAAAGCCTAGAGTTCTCGCAGTGGCCCCATCACCCCATTAACCCTCCTTTCTTGTACACAGCACACAGGTAAGCTCTCAGTGGTTGCCTTCCGCGAGGTCAAGCAGTGATCCTGCAGCCTCCTGAGCCTCTGCATCAAGCTGCAGTATCTCAACCGTCTCCAGGTCCAATTCAGTGTCTCCTGGAAGAACCAGGTACTGATACTGCTGATACTGGTAATAGTGTAACTCAATGTAACCGCTGTCTGCCAGTGGATCTTTCTCTGAATCCTCACCGACAACCTCTGACAGTTCCACAGGCTCCATGGGGACCAGCTCCTCATGATCTGGTGTCAAAGAGCACGGCGGGTTTGAAGACAGAGAATCTAGATCTGAGGAAGAGTGAAATAGAACAGTTTGTGATGGAATTAAGAGAAGCCTATCATACATAAACCACAGTGTACTACAAGAACAGGTCAGTAGTTTGTGTGACTGTCACTCTCAGAGACTCACTTCTTTAGAAAACTCTGAGAAAGCTGCTTATTTTCTTTCATTTACCAAAAAAAACCCTACTAATCCACAGTTGCTGTACTATTGTATTATTACTATTTAATTAGTACTGAGTGGTGAAAAATTAAGAGAGAAAACTGTCTGTTATCTGAGACTTCTTTACTTAAGTGACCCTATAGTAAAACAGCCTGACACAGAGAAGACGACCATAATGTCAACGTGGCAATAGGTTGCTAGGGTAATGTCCGGTCATTACCAAGACAACAGCTCACAAACATACAGTGTCTGGAAAAAGTGGATAAAGGCTAGCAAACAAAACAGTGTGTGCAAGAGAAAAACCATATCACACACAACCATTTAAAAGTTTGGGCGCATTAAGAATAAATACTGTCATTCAGCAAGGACACAAATTCAATAAAGGCATATAAAAATGTGGTTCTTTTAAACTTTCTGCTCTTCAAAGAATCATTAAAAATAGCAAATAGCCATATTAATGTTTTCTGAAGGATCATGTGACACTGAAGACTGGGGTAATGATGCTAAAAAAATTCAGCTTCGCCATTACAGGAATAAATTAAAATAGAGAACAGTTCTTTTAAATTGTAAGAATGTTTCACAACACTACTGTTTTTTACAGTACGTTTAATCAAATAAACCCAGCTTCGGTGAGACTTTTGAACAGTATAGTGTATAACATGCTCACGCTCATTCATTTAATATTTATTTATACAGTAGCTATGCTGTATATACGTTTTGGTCTGGTGTGTTGTATCTGTAATTGATTATTTGTTGGAATGTCAATTTGAATCCAAGGCTGAACACTTAACTAAACTTGACTAGAAATAACTATACTTTTATTTTTTGTGAAGAGCGTACTCATTCCAGTATGATAACCTTAACTAGAGTTCAATTTAAAAGTTG
Source organism: Enteromius fasciolatus (assembly GCA_032361145.1). Lineage (NCBI taxonomy): Eukaryota > Metazoa > Chordata > Actinopteri > Cypriniformes > Cyprinidae > Enteromius > Enteromius fasciolatus. Next base: position 13,865,195 of record JAUMHR010000064.1, read on the forward strand.
TGTTCAGTTGTGGCCTACCCGAAATTTCCATAGTCTCACCAAAGGTGCTCTGCCCATTATCAGCCACCTCCAACCTGTTCAGAATGGAGGTCAGATATGCATGTGTCAGTATCCCAATGAACGAGTCATTTGTTCCTCTGACGTTGTACATAATACATCAGATTATTCAATATTAAGCCTTAAGAAAGTGGTGTACCAAGAGAACTCACAAAACAGGCTTGTTCAGCAAGTTGCTGTTGGTACGATGACAATAATGAGTTTTCCTAAGAACTTCCAGAAGAGCCGGTCGATATTCTGGACAGACACACCATAATGAGCCCTTTCCAACGGACTGCAAAACAAAGCAGGAATATTTCATTAAACAACTAATCAGTATAGACTAAGAGAGTTTAGGAGGTTCTGACTGGAATTCTGACGCACCTGACTCTTGTCTCGATGTATTCGTTGGAAGCTCTTGCTCAAGGAAAGGTTGTGTCGGACCGAATTCCTCCATCCACCGGGAGCCTCTCTATAATAGGGGAAGTTGTCGACAATCCACTCATAAATAGCTTTCACAGGGAGCCTCTTCTCAGGTGAATCTTCTATTGCCATGAAGATGAGACTGCTAAAAGAGTATGGGGGTTTGGCAGGGGAGGAAGGCAGTTGCTGGACAGGAATGGGGTCTAATGTCTGGGGCAGTGTGGTGATTTTGGGCAGTGGCTGCAGGGGTAACAGGTCCCCTCTTTGATGCAGCCAGCTTAGGCAGGTCAGGTCATCCTGGTCAGATACTGTGGAGGGGCTGAGGCAATGTGACCCTCCAGATGCCCGAGGGGTTGATGTAAAGTGTAGATAGGAGGATGGGGTGGTCGGGGAGGAAGGGAGGGATGCAGGCAGAACAGCGGCAGGCTGTGGAAGAGAGGGGGAACGAGACAGAGCTTCGGAGTTATTTTGGGGGTAATGTAAAGGAGAATGGGGCGGCAGTGCTTGTGTGTGTTTCTCCATCGGTTTCCCAGCTGCAAGTCACAGGTCCACACATTCACCTGTTCAACTGCAGAAACACACAAACAGTGTATTATTGACGCATTGTACATATAGCTACTTTTATTTTTTTTTGAACAGGCAGTTTTTTTTAATAAGTTTTCATGAACAAATACATAACTTGAATGTATTACACCCCGGAAAGTGGCTGTATCATTACTTTTTCAATACTGAGCGCACAACGAGTAAATGATTGAGCTAGGTAGTCACCCGAGAAATAACATACCATTCAACTGGTGCTAAACAAACACGAGTATGATGGACAGCTCGATTATGAATAATGCGAAATATGAGAGAAAGGCAATTTAAAACAAATCGATTAGTGTATCACCTGGCAAACACAGAAAGTCAAAGCCACATGGTCTATATACACCTGAGAAAATGGCGCAAGAATATTAAGTTACATTTAGAATAATTACCCAAGCATTCATGCTCGCGTGAAGCCTTTATGTCAAAACAAAAGAGCGATAGAACAGCTAAAAACTTACCCAAACAAGTAGGAACGAATTTACAGCATCCGGGCTCCGATTCTGTTTTCTTACAAGCTGAAAGTTTCTGTCAAAGTGTTAAAATATTTGCAAAAGGAGCTGTTATGTCTCGCACTATCCTGTCCTGTCTGTGCTCTGTCCCTTCCCGCGTTTCCTTGGAAACCAGAAGGACGCTTTGCAGCCGGCGCGCCTCCTGCGACCCCTCCTTAAAGGGACACTCATGAAATAAAACGGGCTAGGCTCTATTTTTGACCTTAAATTGTACTTCTATATTTGGTGGGGGGAAAAGCATCTTATGTTTATCTTTTGTAAGTGTTTGCAGCAGTTGAACACAAGTATACTGTAAGTCGTATTGTTGGTAGATTATTCGTATAACAACATATTAAGTGTTTGAATGAACACACCTTAAAAGTCTATGAGATTTATTTTGCTACAAAGAAGAAAACACTGCTGTTCCATGCACAGAAAACCAGAAAAAGAAGGACACTTGAGTTCACCAATTGCACATCACACAAGACTCACGGCACAGGGCAGATAAATCAGCATGCCTCTTAAAATGAACTGTCTGGATTTTGTGACACTAAAGCAGCATGGCAAAGACACAAGAGCAGTTAAGCTGTTATTTTCCCATTTTCTCCATGTGAAAACGGCAGAAGAACACAACCCTGTAAAAATATTAAATTATATTTTCAACAATTGATCTGCAGATGACAATGCTGATGAACCCAATATTGAAGATCACACCATATAAATCCTCTGAGAAAAAACACAACCATGGTAAGCCACTTTTCTGCAACAATGGCAAAATCTGAAAACATCCCAGTCCAGCATTGTCATTTTAAAGTTCCTTCATTATATAAATACTGTAGGTCATCTGACCAAATGAGCGGTGAGCCAGTAAATGATGATTGGTTGAAAGATAGCTGATGCCAGGGTTATGTACAAGCGAAATTGGGGCTTGGCACTCGCTCCGGCACCCATTGAGTCTGCTGAGAATGAAGACAGGATCTTCATTTTTAGAGAACGAACCTGAAAAAAATACGTTTAAGAAATTAATTGGAGAAATGTATTGAAAATTTAAATATGCAAGAAGCACAATACTCACAATAAAAAACATGAGGGCACAAGAAGACCAAGCAAGAGCAACAAAGTAGCCGTCACTGCCAAAGAGCAGTCCACTTAACACTGTGAAAATCATCCTGGGAAAAACAATTAAGAAGGAAAATAATTAACGCTATATAAAACACATGATCCAGTTACAAATGTGCTTTTGCAAAGACATATAAAATACATTATAATATCCAACTGAAACATACCCCACATATTTGTATCCGCTGTAAGCAACAAGGTCAAATGTTGAGAGGTCTGTGTGAACTGTGAGCAAGTAAAGACTGAGCAACATGACAATAACTTCTATGATGATCCAAACCAGAGCTGTGCTTGCACACAAACCCAAAACCTCTGGACTGAACCTGAATATGCAGAGAAAAAATTATTAATCGTGTCTCATATAAAATACTGTCAAAAAAGGTTACTTTAATGTGGCAGTACTTTAAAAGTTATGAATCCCATTTAGTAGGGTCGCATGAGGTTGAGATGAGATTATGAGATTATTTTATTAAATGTATTTGTATATGAATCTCTTAGGACGTCCAAACACTCCAACATCCATAAAGTGGAAACATCAGTGCGTTAGTGTTAGTCTCCTGTAAAAACCACTATTACTCACCGTTTCTGGATTCCTAAAGCCATTCCAGCCAGTAAAATGTAAGTGATAAAAGCCATTGCTAGATGAAAACAAAAAAGTCTGATGATGAAATCATAAGTGCAGACAATGCAACAACTATGATGGTTTCTGATTATACTATATGGGAAATGCACTGGCAGCATGGTACTGTTGCTCATACTTAACGTTCAGTCTTGCATTAAATCCTAGGACTCAAGGGAGCAATAGAGTGCCCTTCAAAATGTCTATGCCAGTAGGAGGAGTTATTTTTCAGGTAGCTAGGGATAAACATGTTTATAAAATCTAACTTTCCCAACTGATAATCTGCCATGACGTAAAAGGTGACCTGGCTAAACTGAAAGAGAAAGCTGGCTGTAGAAGAAGAACAGTTTCTTGAAAAGTCGACTACAATGGTACTTGTGGCAACAAAACGGCACTAAAGTGAGCATCGGTTTGCATAGCGCTTGCTTAATGTTTGTTTTGGGGCATTAATTAAGTCTCTATAACAAGAGACTTAATATACATAAATATAAAAATGGACATAAAAATTGTATAATGTTGTAAGTATAGATCAATGGTTAATAAATGGATAATAAATATTACTTACTGGGTATGTAGAGATCTGGAGCATTGACGTCATGGCGTGGTGTGAGGGGAGTGTCTCTGTGGTAACGCACTTCCCAGTCCTGAGAATACCATAATACGCATAAAGAGAAAATACAATAGTATACAATAAAGTTTATTTTAAACCAGTTCAAAGAAATCCAAGATAATCATATTAAATCTAGTAAGATATTAAAATGGTTTAAATTTACTTTTTACACTACATTTAAAGTATATTAAATATTTATAGTTAAAAAAGTCCAAAGAAGTAATTGTAATTAAAATTTTCTCTTTGTTAAAGAAAAAATAATTATTTTACCTGATGCGTGTATGGGAACATGAGAAGCAACAGTTTCTTCATGACATATTTGGTATCAACTGCAAAGAAATACTTTAGCTGGTTCACGGACATGAATCGGTTAATCTGTAAGAGATGACAAGGTGGGAGAAAAAATTAAACTAAACTAAACAGTAAACATCGATTACTAAACATTTTGTCAGAAGCCAAATGCAAAGCATGATTGACATCTACAGTTGGGTCAGTCCTTCCACTTCACTGACATAACATACATCTGTGATACCTTAAGTTAAATGTGGTATCTCACCTCTTTGTTCACAATATCCTTGCCTTGATTGGCAAGCGATGAACCATACATCATGGCAGCATTGGCCACTGGATCAGCAAAGAGGTTGCCCACTGCATGTTCTTGACCTCCTGCTGATGCATCAGCCATATTATATCCTGAACTGTAGTAGTTCTGGTTGTTCAGGGGTGGGGGTCCAGAACTTGTGTCATCAAAAAGAAGCGGACCCCCACTGGGTGGAGATGCTCTGGCTCTGGGTTTTGCTGCATGGGGGAAAAATAATAATAAAGCAACATCACACTTAAAGAATTCTTACATAAAATATATGGCTGCTTATGCATTGAGACCACTGATCTATATATTCTTTATGTTCTCTATTATAGATCAGTGATCACAGCACATTTTCCAATTTCATTCTTCAACTATGACCTGTGATGCTGAAGTAACTAATTACAATGTGATGTGGCAAAGAGTTA
>JAUMHR010000064.1:13888632-13904910 GCA_032361145.1 Enteromius fasciolatus
CCAGCAGATGACATGGCACCCCAAACCATCACTGACTGTGGAAACTTTACACTGGACCTCAAGCAACGTGGATTCTGTGCCTCTCCTCTCTTCCTCCAGACTCTGGGACCCTGATTTCCAAAGCAAATGCAAAATTTACTTTCATCAGAGAACATAACTTTGGACCACTCAGCAGCAGTCCAGTCCTTTTTGTCTTTAGCCCAGGCGAGACGCTTCTGACGCTGTCTGTTGCTCAAGAGTGGGTTGACACAAGGAATGCGACAGCTGAAACCCATGCCTTGCATACGTCTGTGAATAGTGGTTCTTGAAGCACTGACTCCAGCTGCAGTCCACACTTTGTGAATCTCCCCCACATTTCTGAATGGGTTTTGTTTCACAATTCTCTCCAGGGTGCAGTTATCTCTATTGCTTGTACACTTTGTTTCTATCACATCTTTTCCTTCCCTTAGCCTCTCTATTAATTTTGTGTCTTGCCCTCCTTGTGTAAGGTGTCAGTGGTCGTCTTTTGGACAACTGTCAAATCAGCAGTCTTCCCCCATGATTGTGTCGCCTACAGAACTGAGAGACCATTTAAAGGCCTTTGGAGGTGTTTTGAGTTAATTAGCTGAATAGAGTGTGGCACCAGGTGTCTTCAATACTGAACCTTTTCACAGTATTCACATTTTCTGAGATACTGAATTTGGGGTTTTCATTGGTTGTCAGTTATAATCATCAAAATGAAAAGAAATAAACACTTGAAATATATCATTCTCTGTGGACTTCCTGAATGGAACTAGTGAAACTTTTTGAAGATATTCTAATTATATGACCAGCACCTGTACATGTAGCTGAACATTTAAGTGCTGAATAAAAGTGACATATTTTTTAACTTCTCTCCCTCTTTTTCCTCAGGCACCATGCTGTCTGGACCAGGTACATGGGAGTTATCAAAAGTTGCATCCTTAGAATGTACCACGACTGAAGAACAATCTCCATTTTTGCCTTTTCTCTCTCTTAATGATAACTCATCTACATTCAGTTGTGCATCTGATGAATATTTGACCTGATGTTTAATTTCTCCCATTTTATCATCGACTTTCTTCCCTTTCCAAATATGTCCCCCTGCCAGTTGTCCATCTCTTCACCTCCCTCTGCCTCTATCCTGACTTCATTCTTTCACCCCTTGGCCTCCAGAACTGTATGACTTGTAAATAAACACAGCATGATTTCCTCAGACACTGTCTGCATTGTGTTTTCGTTAACTTTGCTTTGTAGGTTTTCCCATTTAACAAACCCACTGAAAAATGATGGTTCAGAACAATATCATGCATTAATCATACTTGCTTTGACTCGCATAATATGGGGGTCTTAATGGTAAATAACGGGCTAACAGTCCAAAGGATGTTGTGGCTTACATGTGTGTCTTTATGGCCCATATACTCCTGACCGCTCTGGCTTGACTAGGGTAAGTGGGTGTATGATAGGTGTGAGGTCTGTGTGTGGGCCCACTGGGGGCCGGGAAAGCAGTGGGGGGCCACAATTTGTCAGGCCTTGGTGGCACGGTGTACGTGTGTGTGTTTTTGCAATAATAGTATGTAATGACAGCTGTCAGGCCTACCACATTACTCTAAGAGTTGTTTTGGTACAAGAATAATGGCAAACAGATTTGTTTGACCTTTTGTCATTTGCAGAGAAAAACGATGTTTGTTTCTTTGTATAATTTGATGAAGTTTGAATGTGATGCCTCTAAAATCAGGAATGCGCAACTGATTTTGTGACTTGACACAACTGTTAGGTGCAGTGTTCATTTGTTTATTATACAAAAACCTTAATTAAGCAAAAGCATATGTCTGACATGTTTTTCTAATTATATATAACATGCTATTCTTATGACTTCTGCCAAAATTAATAGCATATTAGTTACTATTCTTAATTCAGTATTAAAATAGGGTTCGAACGGGGTTTCAAAGTCATGTTATAGAAGGGTTCCACAAAGAACTCTTTTTGGATTTTTTTTTTTTTTTTTCTGTGAAGATCATATTAATAATCTTTCAAATTTACCACTGGTTTACTACATTTAATGGTTTCATGGAGGTTACAGGTACTTCAATGCCAATAAACAACCTTTCTTGAGTGCAGAGATCTGTTTGATATTATTTATTTAAATGATGCATTCATTTTTTTGTAGTTCTTCCAACAGTTGTGAATCTCATAATCTATTAAGCATGTTTTATTGGATTGTGCTTGTTCAAATCATTAAGTAAATTGAAGAGATGTTTATCAGAGTTTAAATATATATATATATAATTCAGTCATAATATTTCTCACCATGAAAATAGCAACAGAAACTGGAATGTTGTTAAACACAAACAAACTTCCAACAATTGTCATTAATTATGACATAAACTACAGATTTCTGGCAACTTTTTTGCGAATTTCAATTTGTAACAAGAAATGATGTATATATATGTTAATGTATTTGTTTCTGTAAGAACAGTCACCTTACAAAGCAAACATATCTGAATAAAGCTTTAAAAGGATGATACACAACTGCCACGATGACACAAACTTGACAGGAAAGAACAAAACATAACTAACAGTAATAAGTAACAGCAATATTGCTCAATTTGGATTTCTTAGTCCAGACTTTGACTAGTTAAGACAACATTTAGGGGAATTCTTGGGTTTCCAAAATTGTAGCTACAGGGAACTCCAATTTCCTTGGTACTTATAATTCAAAAACTCCCATAAATGTGTAGTATCTTATGTGCGGGGAACATTTTGACTGGACAAAAATCTGTGTAATGCAGTAAATAATATGTAAAATTCACATATGTACATATTCTAAAAGTGAATGTTGTCAACAGTGACAAGTACTTAAGCACACAACGTCCAAACTTTGAGCATGTAAAGTAAAAGTGGACCAGCAGTAAAAATGCAAGTTATTCCATTGCCTTTCATTTGTAGTAATATCAGCCTGCAAGTGCTTCCAATTTCAATATTTAGACACGGCAAAAAAAAAGCGAACAACTTTTCCAAGCAGACGTGTGTCCTATCCTCCCTTCTTTCACTCTACCCTTGCCTCCTCTCTCTTTCTCTTTCTCTTTCTAGTTTGCTCTCTAATTTTTGTCTGCATTCCACCAGCTTCTCCCAAGCTATAAATATCCACCCCGAATGAAAGAAATAGAGAGAGCAAGAGAGCAAAAAGATGGGAGAGATGAAGGGTGACTTGAGGTGGAGGGGAAAAGAGAGAAAGAAAGTTGCAGGCTGTGGGGGGCGAGTTTAAATGAAACCAGGTGGGGTCTCTGCCTGTGTGTGTGTGGCTGCTTCATATGTGTATGGAGGGGGGTTGGCTCCGTGTGTGTGTGTGTGTGTGAATCTGTATGCTGTTGTTCTGTCGTTGAGCTGGACACATTTGGAATTTTGGAATTTGGGCCGCAGACCAGGAATTTTCATCCTGGGGGGTCAGACGAGGGGGGGTCTGGGGGCGGAGGTTGGCCGTGCAGGGGGGCTGTATGGGGGTCGGAATGGGCTGTCCCTCTCTCCTCTCTTCCGTCTTTCCCTCCCTTGCATACATTCACAGTCCAGCTGTCCGTCTCCACACTCACTCTCTATCAGGCTGAGGAGTGAGGATTGAAGAGAAGACGTGCCACCACTGCACTGAAACAAACTAGAGAGGGATCCACCGGAAGAAGAAAGAAGGAAAACCACTGCATTCAAGAACACAGCCCCCGGCCTGTGAGTATAGCACGTTTGCGAAAGAAAATCTAATATTTCACTGTAATATAATGTCATTGTACTCCAGTAGCTGTTGTTTGCATGGGGTCTTTGGGCCATTGTGGGTCTGCTCATCTAACTAATGCGGACACGTCAGGCTGAATTGAAGTTATGTCACAGAAAGAGAAAGCCTTAAAGGGCAAACTAAGGAAAAATTCAACTGGCCGGTTTGCTCCGAGGCTGCACACGTCACGCACACTCTCCAGCTCTCTTCCAAACATCCACGACTACAGACAGCACACTAGAAAGGGAACAATCAATCACATTATTCAGCAGATTCCACATCTCCTACCATACGTAATGGTGAATTATCTTATTATCTCTGCCAACTTTCCTCGCTTATGCATAAGACGTGGTTGCGTTTTGTTTCAGCATTTATTACTCAACCATCAGGACAGCTTTACACATCTCTACACGTCTGAAGTGTTGCAAAACTTTCCAATCTCTTTTCCAACTTCTGTTTCACAACCAGACTTATGCCATTGACTGTACTTTGTTATTTGAGCCCTGCGAGCGTAAATGGGTGACTTTGTTTGGATAATGTTCCTATTTTTAAAGACAAAAAGCTGATTCATACAAACTCCCGTCTGTTTATATGAGCTGATTTGATGCGAACGACACAGCAGAATGGGAACATTAGGCACAGGCTCTCAAAGGTTTCTGAGGACACACAAAGGTCTGGGAATTTTTGGCTTGTGCGTTTATGCCAATATCGTTTCGGATGCACAGGTGTCGTTATAAGAATTAAGACTCGATAAAATGGCTGTGTGACATCAGAACAGGGAACACTGCTTTACTGTACTTACACAGGCCACTGCTGTTACGTCACATTTGTTTATGTGTTCTGCTAATTACTTATGTTGGATGTTTTATTTTATATGGCTGGATGCTGACTTGAGCATTCATATAAAAGCAGAGAGTGTGACAGGGAGTCAAGTAAATCAGACTGGGGCCCTCTGTTGTAGCCACATTAGTTTTCTATTTTTAGTATTTGGAAATATTAATCTTGTCTTCTCAGGGCTGCTAAAGTAAGCAAGCAAGCATCATTAATGGCCACCAAGGATCTTGTCTAGAACTTTCATAACATACATTACCGCTCAAAAAGAATCACTTAGAAATGAATATTTCTGTTCAGCAAGTGCGTTCAATTTTAAGTTATTTTACAAAAAGATTTTTATTTAAGATGTTTATTTAGAACTTTATATTGATCTGAACTTCATACTATCCTAAATGTTATCATGCTTTCCACAAACATATTAAGCAGCACGACCATTTATGTTTTGATAGGAAATAGCAAATTAATATATTAGAATGATTTCTGAAGGATCGTGTGACAGGACTGGAATATCGATGCTAAAAAATCAGCTTTGCTATTACATTAATACAATGAATTTAAATGACATCAAAATAGAAAACAGTTCTTCCTATTTGTAATAATAATTGTTTCTTAACTGATCAAATATGTGCAGCCTTGGAGCATACAAGCAAGAGACGGTATTGTTTCTTGTTGTTGTAAAACAGTAAAAGACCGTTTCTGTGTCTGCATAATACTGTAGCAATATACAAAGTATTGAGTCAAATGTAGAATGATGTAAACAGTACAGGTAATATGATAAACTATATTTATGGTGACTTGTTGAAATAGGATATCTGAACACTTCAAGATTAGCTAGGAGAGATTTTCTTAATAACAGGCTCTAATTTATTTGTAGATGCACTTTGTAGACTATTTTAACTATTAACTAACTACAACTTTTGCCACAATAGGCTCATAATGTTAAGTTAGTAAGGTAGTTGCTTAGTTTAGGTATCGGGTATTCAGAACAAGCCATGTGCTTTATAATTAGTTATATGCATGCTAATAAGTAACTATTAAATAGTGAGAATTGGTGCTTAAGTGTTACTGATATGTTATATATTTAATGCTTTTTAAATTGTAGTTAATTTGAGCAAAAACCACAATGAATACATGCATCTATGCCAACTTTGTTACAAGTACAGCCATGGGGGTCCTGACATAAACCCCCCACTTAGGTTTGCACAGGTGGGAGGAGAGGAGGTCGTATTCATAAAATTATAAGTGCACTGACCAGCAAAGTTTAAACCTGGAGCCTCTGCCTGAGTGCTTTGCCCATCATGATTTTAATGCCCAGCTGAGCACACAGAGTTAACCGTAGACATGACACTGGACTAGTGTGAGCGTGTTTATAAGGAGGAGAGCGTTTGTCATTACATGTGTGTGGTCTGCCCATGAAGTCCAGTCTTTATTACTTGTGTTATTTGCGGTCGTATAATCACTGCAGACTTTACTAAAGTCATGGGTATACCAGCCAACCAAATGTTAAGCAAACAGACGCATGCCTCTCAAGTTCCCCCGCGTTTATTCATTTTGCTTCGTATGATGATCACACATTTTCTACAGAAAATTCTAAAAAAGTAGAACAGACTTAAACAAGGGCATTCTGGGAAACCACACTTGACCTTTCCGGAGAACCTTAGGGGGTTTTCCCTGGGAATGTGATACTGTGGGAAACACAGCGAGTGTCCGGCTAACCGTTATTCAGAGCGCTGCCCACATCCTCTCCGCTGGCATTCCAGAAGGTCAAGTGCCATTCAGACACGATGGCAGACGATATTACCCATGCCTCCACTCAGCCCACACTCCGGCCAAGCGCCTGGACCGTGCTCTCACTGGCTTTGAGTTTGTTTATGATGGTTGATTTCAGGTTTTACCCATGTCCGGTGCAACACCATAGGGACAGCCTGGTTTTGAGATTCTGCGGGTCGCTATTTAAACCATAAGTAGCATGTTTGTCAGTCAGCAGGAGAGCGTGTTTGTTTTGTCGCAGCATTTCAGGGCGTTTGCGTGTGAAGTCGCAAGTGTTCCTTGTACGGTGGCTACTGTAAGTGGCTTGAATCATTTCGTGCGGTTTGGGAGGAAAAGCACAACAATTCACTCTGGAGGCTGATGCAGCAGGGATAGAATGTGCAGATTTGCACGTCACCCTGCGGTTTGCTGTTTGTCGCACTGAGTCAACATGACAATACTTTTTAGACTGGACTCTCTGAACTCTTGAGCTACTGTCGGGCTCTGCACGTGTCATGTTGGAGCGGCTCTTTTGTGTTTCCATGCTACGCCTGTGTTTGTGTGCACACTCTATGCAAATGTCAGTGTATTTACAGAAACGAAGGCCAGGAAAATAGAGTTGCATTTAATAGGTCTGTGTAAAACTTTGACATTAGTGCAAAGCCAGAAAGGTTTCTTATGAATTACTGTTTGTATTTAATAATTACAGTTAATTATTGCTCTTGGGGTGTTTGAACAAAAAAAGGAGCTATTGAAACTAGCAAAAACAGTACACTTTCGTTGGAGGAATTCTTTTTTTAATAAAAATTGTCTAGCATCTGCATGTACTGTCTCACATCAATTCATGTTCACAACAATTACTAAACAAACAATTATACAAAAAACAAGAGTATCAGTACATGAACACATGGCTACTATAAGTACAGTGAGTCTAAAGGTCTACTTAAAACCCCATTTCTGATTTGTTACTTTGAAATTAATGAACAAATATCAATTTGCATTTCATTTACATGTATGCATTTAGCAAATGCTAGTATCCGCAGGGACCTTTAGGAACACAAACATTTTGTCAAATATAAGTATCATTATATAGTGACAGATTTATTAGAAATCTAGATTAGGATATCCATGTAAATAAAGTTCCAAGAAAGTATGATCTGATTAATTTACTACAACGGTCATTTTGAGGACAGGCATATTTAGAAGTCTTATGTTTATCTCATAATGCAAGGATCATAAAAAAAAAAATCTCAGCACTATTCAAGTCCAACTAGTATCTTAAGTGAGTTTATGTCGAAGACGTTTTGATTATGTTGCAATTTTAATACAACCACTAGAGGGAGTCTGGTAATCAAGCAATTCCAGCGGTCGTGTGGATTGCTTTTAAATGACAGTCCCTGCCACCACATTAGGCCTGTACGCTTAATAAAGTTGCAATAAACCACAGACATCTGATTTCACTTTTAGTTGTGACTAATACAGTGGAATCACTTATATGTGTTCACACAGTCACCTCTCAATCTGTTTGTTTCTCATCCACAGATTCTTCAGTGAAACTTCATCGCAGCATCATCTAATCCACACCAGTGACTCTCCCAGCGAGTGTGTATGAGTGTGTGTGTGTGTGTGTGTGAGTGCATGTGTTTGAGTGTTTCTCTTTAGTCAACGCTCTTGGAGGTGTTTTGTGACTCTGCTCATCAGAGCGTGTAGAAGGTGTATGTGAGGATGCGGCCCGGGTGTGTTTTAGCCTTTTGTATGTGCATCTCTGTGTTTCTCCACCGCGCTATTTCACAGTCACCCACAGAAACTGACACCTACACGGTAAGGAGGAACGAAACCTCCCCCTGTCTCTCTCCCACCCTTTTCTCTCTTTAAATACATCTTCATAATGTATGTTACATTATTGCATCTTTATATCTTGTATTCGTACACAATACCTATGCGGTATACATATAGTTTATTTTCCCTTTAAATGAGTTGTTTTTCTCCTATAGGAATGTACAGATGGATATCACTGGGATCCACAGACTCAACACTGCAAAGGTAAAACACAAAACATCCAAGCAAAAGGGTCCTTATGCAAAATTCAACACTAATTCATGGACAGGATATCAATATATATCGATATAATCAAACATAGATAATAGTTAAATCAAAAGGTTAAGGAGTTTTTGATAAGTATATATGTGTGAGCCTGGACCACAAAACCAGTCACACGGATATATTTGTAGCAATAGCTAACAATACAGTGTATATGTCAAAATTATAGATTATTCTTTTATGACAAAAAATCATTAGAATATCAATAAAGGTCATGTTCCATTAAGATATTTTGTATATCAACACCACATTTTTTTGTTAGTAATTTGCTTTGCTAAGCACTTCATTTAGACAACTTTACTCTAAATATTTAGATTTTTTTATTCAGATTTAGTTGTATCTCCGTATATTTTATACATACACACACACATATATATATATACAGTTTACAGTAATGGTTAATATTTAAAACGCAGTGCTGTAAAAACAATTAACGATTAGTTACATGATATATGTATATGTACTGTGTATATTTGTTAGGTGTATAAATACACACACACACACATGCATGTGTATATTTCGGAAAAATATGTTATTTTTATATATTACATACATTTACTTATGAATAAAGACAGTAAATACATGTGAATATTTTTTAAATATATAGTTTAGGTTTGTGTATTTATACATACATAATAAATATACACAGTACACATACATATATTAACATATTAATCATGATTAATCATTTGACACTACTAATTTGAAATAAAATAATTTGCCATACTGAAAAATCATTAAATGACTGTTGCAATGCTAGTGCATAATTTATGTATGCATCTTGTAACTGTTATCATAGAGTGTGCATTTTACCCACAAACACCTGTGTATTCTGGCATGCGTGTCTGCAGATATAAATGAATGTGAGACCATCCCAGAGGCCTGTAAGGGAGAGATGAAGTGCTTTAACCACTATGGGGGCTACTTGTGCCTTCCTCGCTCTGCCTCAGTCATCCCTGCCCCTGAACCACCAAACCAGATCCACCCCAGCCTGGAGAACACAGCCAGCGAGCCTTTCAACCCGTGCCCTCCAGGTTTTGAGCCCCAGGGAGACAGCTGCGTGGGTGAGTGTGTGAAAACAAGCGTGTGTGTGTGTGTGTGTTTGCAGAACAGGTGTCAGATGGCCTGCGAGTTCGCAGGAATCAGTGTTGTAAACAGTAGCATGCCATTATACAAAGTCACTGAGTCATGTCATGTGTGTCCGGATCAAAATGAAAACCAAAATCAGTTGTATGAGAGAACGGGATGGTGAAAAGAGGGATTATTTCATGCAGTGTTTTAGTTTTGACTGTTAGTGCTTGAATGATTCAGACAGAAACAGGTGGTCAGGGGAAATGGCCAGCTAGTATTCGCGCTCAGATAACTGTGGGAGTCACGCTGAAGTCTTGGCAGGGGGCCGGTCTGCAGGGGGTCGAAGAATTTACTAAGACTGAGCTATCCCAGCTGTCGTCTACCGGCAAGAGGAAACCAGTAGAGATATCGTTACTCAAGACCGATATGTCTTCCCATGAGCTGTGAACCAATGCTGCAATAACTACATTCCACAGTTATGGCGGCTCCAGTGCCTAAACTGAGAAGACAAAGAAAGATAAAAACCGAACTAGAGATGTGTCCACAATAAATTTCCTCGATTCTGTCTCACAAAAACAGATGTGGATGAGTGTGAACAGGACAGTCACGACTGCCAGCCCAGTCAGCAGTGCTTCAATACAGAAGGCTCTTTCTCCTGCCAGTGTCCAGATGGGTATCGCAAAGTGGGCACAGAATGCATTGGTGAGAAATGAAAATTCCTGTTTAATTTTGTTGCGAAACCACAACATATTTCATCTCTTTAAAAAAAACAAATCTGTCACAAAGATTGATTTTTATGTATACACATGTCATTTTTATTTATACTCATTTATTTATACTCGGGTCTTACTTTGTGACAAAGAAGTGCGCTTAAAGAGGTAGTTCACCCAAAAATGAAAATTCTGTTGGTGTTTATGCAGTCTCAAGGTGTCTGTAACCTGTATGAGATATTTTGAAGAATGTGTATCCAAATAGTCATGGTCCTCATCGATATATTATTCATCGATATACATATTTAATTTTTTCATACTATGGAAGTCAGTGTGGTTCATTAACTGTTTGGTTATCTAAATTCTTAAAATGCCCCTATTATGGGTAATGAAGGGTTCATTTTTTGGTTTTGGGAGTCCTCAGAAACAGGTTAACATGCATGCAAGGTCAAAAAACACTTTCATTGTTTTAGAAAAATTTCTATCTGTGGTGATTGGTCCAACTGGTATCATTTTAATTTCACAATACCTGTAATGCCCGATAAAGCAGCTTTTGAGAGCACTGCTTAGTGTACGGCACTACCAGGGAAACCATTTTAAAAACGACTTGTTTCAACGAATCCAAAGCCAACTCTTTCTTTTGAGAGACAGTAACTTTATACATGATGAACATTCAGATTTCAGTATGTTTTTTCATTCACTTAGAGCTGTCAACTGCATACAAAGGTAATTTTAAAAAATCCATAATAGGAGCACTTTAAGAATATTTTATTTTATGTAAGTCAGCTAAAGCCATATGATTGATTTATGTGAGGAACAGACTCAAAGAACTGAAGCTGGTTTATTTACATGCAAATATGGTGAAACCCAGGTACATCTCACCAAGTTGGAGGTCATGAAAGTGTACTGTAAATATTGACATACTTTCATTTTGGGTGAACAATTCTTTTAAAGTTTGGACTGGGTACACAATTACAATATTATTGTTGTTTGCAGGTAAAGTAAGGTTAGCTCCAGTACCTACAAAGTTATTACTTTCTTATATTACCTTTTCAAGGGTTAGTTCACCCAAAAATGTAAATTACTCACCCTCATGTCGTTCCAAACCCATAAGACCTTCTTTCATCTTTTGAACACTAATTAAGATATTGTGGATGAAATCTATGAGCTTTCTGACCCTCCATAGAGAACAATGTAACTAAAATGTTCCCAGAAATGTATTAAGGACATCAGTAAAACTGTCCATGTGACATCAGTGGTTCAAGTGTAATTTTACAAAGCTACAAAAATACTTTTTTATGCACAGAAAACAAAAGTAACAACTTTATTCAACATTTCTCCTCCAAATCGCATTGTTTAGAGTACAGTACCTCTGCGTGTAAATGCTCTGAGCCTTGTTTATGTGCAGACGAAAGCAATGTGCATGTGTCATGCTGCTCTCCATAATGGTGAATTGATTTTCATGGAGGAGATTGATTGTTAAATAAAGCCATTACCTTTGTTTTCTTTGTATTCTCGTAGCTTCGTAAAATTACAGTTGAGCTAATGTTATCACATGGACTATTTTATTGATGTCCTTACTACATTTCTGGGTCTGGGAACATTTCAGTTACATTGCTCTCTATGGAAGGTCAGAAAGCTCATGGATTTCATCAAAAATATAATTTGTGTTCTGAAGATGAACGAATACAGGTTTAGGGTGAGTATGACAATTTAGATTTTTGGGTGAACTATGCCTTTAAATGATCTTTTATCTCATTAAGTAATATTATCTTAATTATAATTTAGAAACATTACCTTTATATTTATAATATAATTAATATTAGTATAATATTAGTATTATTGGTGCATGATGTGCATGAAGGAAGAAGAATTACATTAAATGACAAGATAATCCATCATTGTTTGTTCAGTCATACCAATGAGCAATACAATTGATTTATATGTGATCTTATTTAATGTTTAAATACATTTCAGACATTGATGAGTGCCGGTACCGCTACTGTCAACATCGCTGTGTTAATGTCCCTGGCTCATTCTCCTGCCAGTGTGAGCCTGGTTTCCAGCTGGCTGGCAACAATCGCTCCTGTATTGGTAAGCCAACCCACACGCTCACTCCCACGCCCCGTTTTGCCATACCCTGAGTCATAGGCCAACCCACCCCACACACACACTGTTATACACAAACACACAAGCACTTGGAATCCAAACCCACGTACTTACACAACTCTATCCTACACCTCATTTTCTTTGAGTAAAAGCCAAAATATGAACCAGTAAAAGAGCACTTTGTGCATGGTGGAAAACGAGAAATCGAGACATTAAAGTCAGTGTAAATTGCTGTTTGCAGCACATTTAGCTTTCATAATCGGATGCATTTCCAAGTTAAATAAGATGGATGAAATGGAAGAGGAATTGGTTTTAATAATCAGGAATTGATTGGATTATGAAAAGCGAGTGCTACAGTATGCACAAATGTCAATAGGCTTTTTGTAATATTGATTAAAGGAATAGTTCATCCTAAAATTAAAATATGCTGAAAATTTACTCAACTTCAGGCCATCCAAGATATATGTTTCATTTAAAGCAACTTACAGGTGGGGAAAACATTAGAAAGTGCTCATAATACCATACAACAGGCATTGTTCAAATAAGTACAGGCTAGAAAGGAAAAGAAAGAGTAGGGTAAAGGATTTTTTTATAATGTCAAATAGTGTTGAAAGAGATGGGTTTTCAGAAGTCGTTTGAAAGTTGTAAGGGAGTTGGCATTTCGGATAGCGATGGGAAGATCATTCCACTAGCCAGGAACGATGTAAGAGAATGTTCTGGAAAGAGATTTTGTGCCTCTCTGTGATGGTACAGTGAGGCGTCGCTCACTGGCGGATCTCAGAGTTCTGGAGGGAGTACGGATTGGTAGCAGTGAGTGGAGGTAAGCGGGCGCCGAGCCTGTGGCTGTTCCACATGCAAGCATCAGTGTCTTGAATTTGATGCAAGCTGCAATAGGAAGCCAGTGCAGGCAGATTAAGAGCGGTGTGACATGGACCCTTTTGGGCTTGTTGAAGACCAGTCGTGCTGCTGCATTCTGGATCATTTGTAGAGGTTTGATTGTGCATGAAGGAAGACCAGCTAGAAGAGCATTGCAGTAGTCCAGCCTGGAGATGACCAGGGCCTGGATAAGAAGTTGTGTTGCCTGCTCTGTAAGAAAGGGCCTGATCTTTCTAATGTTGTGTAGGGCAAACCTGCAAGATCGGGCAGTTTTAGCAATATGGTCTTTAAAGGAGAGGCGGTCGTCGAAGATAACTCCAAGATATCTGGCTGAACTTGATGGGGTAATTGTTAATGTACCTAAATGGATGGTGAAGTCATGCTGTAGAGTTAGAGTGGCAGGCAAAACGAGGAGCTCAGTCTTTGCCAGGTTGATCTGTAGATGATGTTCTTTCATCCACTCTGAGATGTCCGCTAAGCAGCCTGAGATCCGTGCGGCTACCGTTGGATCATCTGATTGGAATGAAAGATAGAGCTGTGTGTCATCAGCATAGTAGTGGTAAGAGAAGCCATGTGCCTGTATGATGGGCCCCAGAGATGTAGTGTATATGGAGAAGACGAGGGGTCCAAGAACTGATCCCTGAGGAACCCCAGTGACCAGATGATGTGTTTTGGATACCTCCCCTCCCCAAGCCACTCTGAAGGATCTACCTGTAAGATAGGATTCAAACCTGTGATACCCAGTGATCAGAGTGTGGACAGGAGGATCTGATGATTCACCGTGTCAAAAGCAGCAAAAAGATCTAGCAAAACGAGTACTGATGATCTGGAACCAGCTTTTGCAACCCACAGGGCTTCAGTGACTGACAGTAGTGCAGTTTCAGTAGAGTGGTCACTCCTGAACCCTGACTGGTTAGCATCCAATAAGTATATCAATACCTGGTTAGAAACGACTCATTCAAGTGTTTTTGCTATGAATGGAAGGAGAGAGATCGGTCTGTAAGTGAACGGTTTAATGTAGGTTTTTTGAGCAGTGGGAGTTACCTGAGCCTGCTTGAATACAGTGGGGAAAGTGCCTGTGAGGAGAGATGTGTTGATTATGTGTGTAAGTGCTGGTAGGAGTGTGGGAGAGATTGCTTGGAGAAGGTGAGAGGGCATGTTGTAGGATGGCTGGAGAGGAGATGTTTGGATACTTCTGCCTCAGAGAGAGGACAGAAGAAGAGTGGGGTGTTAGCTGTGGATGTTGCCTGTATTAGTTCCTGTATGTTCACGGAGAACATCGGATAACCAGGGGTTGGGAGGGGTGGCCCGTGCAGGCCTGGAAGAGAGAGGACATATATCGTCTAGGCAAGAGGTTAAAGTAGAGCATAAGGTAAAATTAATGGCACACTTCCTTCCTTTACAGAGTTTTTGATTTTTGTGGCCAATTAAAATTATTAAAGATTGATTTAATCCAACAAAAGTAGCCATTCCAGCTCAGAAAGTATCTGTTTTGCATAATAATCCTTCACTGCCTTATGATTACGTGTTGTGATGTACAGTCCTGTCTGCTTTGTCCTTCTTCTGCGCTCAGATGTTGATGAGTGTGGCATGGGAGCCCCCTGCAGTCAGAGGTGTTATAACACGTACGGGACGTTCCTGTGTCGTTGTGAGCAGGGATATGAGCTGGGGCCAGATGGCTTTGCCTGCAATGGTAAGCTGAGAGCAAACACAAACAAATGTGAAAAACTAAAACAGATGCACATATTTGTGAAAAATGTTTATGCATCTTACAACTGGAGCAAACAATCATATTCCTTCTCTGTCCTCAGACATAGACGAGTGCAGCTACTCCAGTTACCTGTGCCAGTATCAGTGCGTTAATGAGCACGGCAAATTCTCCTGCGTCTGTCCTGAAGGATATCAGCTCCTGGGCACGCGCCTCTGCCAAGGTTCACCTTAATTTAACACTCTCTCACTGCAAAAATCTGCTTCCCAAATTCTCTTATAGGACAAAAAAAATGTAATTTGTTGTTTTTGAATCTAGACATAAATGAATGTGAGACAGGAGCTCATCAGTGCTCTGATGGACAGACTTGCGTGAACATTCATGGAGGTCACAAATGTGTTCACAACAAAAGCTGTCAGGAGCCCTACGTGCAAGTGTCAGAGTAAGTAAGCAATTTGAAGATACCCCAAGAAGCACTTGCAGGCTATTCAGTTCACTCGCAGTTATGCATCAGACCCACTGAGATATTTTCCTCTTCAATAATTGTCTATTCTTTTTCAGTAGTGCCTGTTGAGACATACCTGACATGGTTTATTTATTTTTCCATATCTGAGGCCAGTTCCTCAGTCTGTGCATGTCTCAACAGAATCTGCTGCTCCACAAGCTTTAAATGAATAACAGGTGGTCAGGCATTTTTGAAGAAATATCTGGCTAGATGGATGGCATCCAACATTTTAAGCCAATTTGCTGGACATATGGTGCACATACTTGTATAATTTGGTACAGTTGTGGCTAACATATTTATTAGTCATGCAAATACCTGACCTTGCGCATACTAGATTGAGATTATGCATACGTTTAGTGCAATTCTGTTTAAGCCGTGTAAAATATAGAGAGTTCAGTTCTAAATCAGTCCTGTCCTTTAAAAGTGTATCGATTCTTTTCAGTGCAGGTCAGTTCAAATATATTCAATTCACTTAGGTTTAGTCCTGAAAAATGTAGCTGAAATCTGTCCTAACTGATGTAATTTTCTCTCTTTATTCAGTCGCTGTACGTGTCCCCTCACAAAGCCTGGCTGTCGAGACATGCCCTATTCCGTTGTGCATCGCTACATGAGCATCACGTCAGAGCGCTCCGTCCCCTCAGATATCTTTCAGATCCAGGCCACCAGCGTCTTACCTGGAGCCTACAACACCTTCCGCATCCGCTCTGGAGATGACAATGGAGATTTTTACATCAGGGTACTTAAAAGATTATTTAACTTACTGCATATTTGGAAAGAATAACTTGGTAACACTTCAGAATAGGGGTCCAAAATAATGCATTAGTTAAGCATTAATTAATGGTTAATTTGTTCACAA
>JAUMHR010000064.1:13905010-13924238 GCA_032361145.1 Enteromius fasciolatus
TAATGCATTAGTTAAGCATTAATTAATGGTTAATTTGTTCACAATCAAGCATTAGTTGAGCAAAAACACACTACTAAGTAATGATTAAAATGTATCATTAATTAGTAGTGTGTTTTTGCTCAACTAATGCTTAATTGTCAAATTAACCATTAATTAATGCTTAACTAATGCATTATTTTGGACCCCTATTCTGAAGTGTTACCAATAACTTAATTATTATATTAAGGTGTATATTCTTATTATACCGAAACCTGATGTACAGTAGTTTTTGCAATTATTTAGTCTTGCTTTCAAGTACACACTCAAAATAAGCTAAATTCATATCTTGAATAGTTTTTTCTTACCACATTGGTAAAATATGATCTTCAACATATGAAGAGTTGATCTGCAAAAACTGTGCATTCCAATTAATCTAATTTTCATTAAGTTAAACTAATTAAAAATACAGCTAACTAACAATAAAAACATGGTAACATAATTATAAGTTTAAAAGTTTTAGCAAATATTTTTGTTAATGCTTTATTTTACAGTTACACCTTTTAATTGCTTATTAGCATGCATATTACTAGAATATTTTGCCATTTATTAGTGCTAATTAAGCACATATTAATGCCTTATTCTACATCTCTAATCCTACCAATACCTAAAGTTAACAATTACCTACAGCTACCTTACTAACTATTAATAAACAGTACATTAGGAATTACATTAGGAAAATAAAGTCGTAGTTGATAGTTAACAAGTGTTACCTATTTTAAGGTGTAACCATATTTTAAAATGAATTAATACTTTTCAGCAAGGATGCATTTAACTGATAAAAAGTGACATTGCTTAAAGAAACTTCAAAGGAATCCAGGAAAATAAATTTCCACAAAACTATTAAGCAGCACAACTGCTTTCAACAACAACCACAAAAGTCTATTGAGCCCCAATTAGCATATTACAATGATTTCATCATGATGCAGAAAAATGTGGCTTTGCATTACTTTTTTTATATCTAAAAATACAAATTTGTTATTTTAAATTGCTATAATATTTCATACTTTTACTGTATTTTTGATCAAACAGCCTTGCAGCCTTGGTGAGCAATTAGACCTAATTTCTCTTTGAATCGTGCCATTAGACTAGTACATTTCTCACAGAGCTAAATTCTGATTCATATGCCTGTCATATCTGTTTCCTCAGCAAATTAACAACATCAGCGCCATGCTTGTTCTCGCCCGTGCCGTGAACGGCCCCAGAGAGTACGTGCTGGATCTGGAGATGGTTTCTATGAACCCGCTCGTGAGCTACCACACCAGTTCTGTCCTACGCTTGAGCATCTATGTTGGGCCTCATGCTTTTTAGCTGAGAGAGATGCCCAGAGAGGGAAAAAGGGGATGGATGAGTGGAAGCACTGATTGATTCATCCAACAAGGAGGGCTTATGAGCTGAACATGTCTGGCAGCTGACAGACATCATTTCCAAGATTGTAGAAAAGTCATTTTCACGAGAGATGTACCGACTTATACAACCTCTACATCATAAATAACAAAAAGGCTATTAGAGACAGGCACTATATTTTAAGGACAAGATAACAACTCGCTATATTGTGTCATATGGAAAATGGCAAAGTTACTAGCTGCACTATGACTCCAAACCTGCTGTACAACCAATCAAAACTGTCTTTTGTCATTTCTAAAAATAGCCTCTTTCTCAGGATGAGGGCTGCAGCTCTGCAGACTCTTTCCACTGGTTTGCTCTTCCAGTTCAGAAGTCCGCAATAATAATTAATCCCTCCTATTCAAATAAATGTAGCAATAACAATATCAAGGCTGTAAAAACTTTGTATGTTCTTAGTGTTAAAAAGCCTCTTAATTTTCCACTTTGTATACTCCGTTTCTGAGTTCAGTATTGTTTTTATTCATTGTTGTTATTCAGTAACCACTCAATCGTTCCAAACCTCTCCCCCACCACCACCATCAATAATGCTCATGTTACTTTGTGTAGTTTTTACATTATTTTTTTATACCACGCTGCCGTTGTTGTATTTCGATTCTGGATTTATTATTGTAATAAATTTGATAAGACCATCAAATTCTGGCTCCAGACCTCCATATGTTTGCCTTCCCGCTGGGATGTTTTCTTGGCATTTCTCAGCTATGCATCCTCTTCCGCCTAATGGAAAGTCTCGCTCACGTGCCCTGCTTAACCCTTCCACCCACCCTTCTGATCTCTTGACTCATCTAAATACAGGACAGACTGGAACCCTACCGAGCAGCTGTCCGCACAAGTATGACAAGAAATAGAGCTGACTTAGAGAGACGATAACACTTAATAAGGGTCCTGTCTGAGCTCTTTTTTTGAAAAAATATTTAAGGTGGCAAACCATGACATTTTATTTAGTATTTTCTGATCAATACTGTGTTAGTTTGACTAAGTCATAGATGTAGTTTAATAGAGATTTTTGGATCTAAACTGGCTCCAGTGCTGGCAGCAAGACGGGCTATTTCTCAGTATTCAGAAGGCAAAGAAAACTTCTCTGAATGGAACTGCAGTGGTCCGAATCATAATGTAGTTATTGTACTTGAGGCTAATGGGGTAATGATGTCACAAGATTTACAGTACATGTGTAGGAAGTGTTCTTTTTCATATTCAATTTAAAATTAAAATGAAATGTAAACCAGTTAAGATGCATATTTAAGGATGAATTAATTAATGTTAAATAAAATACTGTATTTTAACTGAAATTGCCCTTTTATTTGACACAATAATTGCATAATTGTATTACATATATGAATTAAAATGGTCATCTTTTGTAATAAAAGGACAATTTATAATATATTAATTAAAAAATAAAATAATCAAATTTAGTCTACCTTTGAAATAAGTGCAAATTTAACCATGTGTACATTAATAATAAAATATTTGAATTAAAATATCTTGTTTCTACAGAAATGTATCCTTTTATTTCAAAATTATTTATCATAGAATATTATTAAAACGGTCTTCTTTTGTCAGTAATTGTTCTTTTATTTCAAAAGTTGACAAATGTAAATATATTCATCAGAATTATAATTATACTATATATTATTGCACATAATTATATTGTATATTGTACTGTACATCCATCAATCTATTTATTCTCTAAACTGCTTATCCTATGTGAAATATATCATATTCATTAAATAATATATGTTATACTGTATATTATGTTTTGTTGATAATACACAGCAAATTTATCTTCTCTGAATCAAAATGATGCTTTTTTACTTGTAAATCTTAGTTCAGATATGCAGATTAACACTGTATGGACTGACCTGGACAGCAAAATGAATACATCCAGATCATTTCATGATCAGATAAGACACATTCAGACATACATGAATGCAGTTCTAGAACCTTCTACCGACAGCATCGCTGCTTCCGTTTGTTCTTTAGCAGCCTTTCAGGAGTGACCACTCGCACAGATCAATCAGAGCCAGAAAAAGCAACGGGAAAATACCCACTTTCACATTTCATCGTCCCCAGCACTGCTCACCCATCCCACTGCCGTCTCCAATGCTCTGTGCCAACAAACACAAACAGTTCTACCCTCTCTGAAACAAGCCAATGATGACTCATTCCCTGCAATGTCTTACATAATCACAGGTCTGGAAAATGACTCTGGTCTGCCACATGGGGGCAGTGCAGCACGCCGAGTCCAAGGCCTAAAATAGACACAAACTTGAAGTGATGGAATCTTGCAGCTGGTTTTGTAACCTAATTGTCCAGTGAACCAGATTCGTTACCTTCTTCCTGTGAACTGAGTGGCTACATGTTCCCAGGCTACACTGTAAAACTGTGAACAGGGTCTTACACAACCATATAGTTGGTCAAACACACACACATACACACACACACCTGAATATCTAGGTGAGTAATACAATGGGCACATTTGTTGGTAAACGCAGACGGACACAGATGGCACCAGCAGGTTGTTTTGCTCATTACCTCATAGCAGAGATCATGATAGAGACACGTTCTAGGAAGTGGGTGACGGGGATGTATGTGGGTGAGAACATGGCATTCTCACGCAGTTTCCTGCTGGACGGCAGACAAACAGTAAACCCAACTGTGAGGCAAATGCAGGAGCGAGATGTGCTGTACCCACCCAGCAGGCACAGAGAGAGAGAAAGAGAGTAGAGCTGATGAGCTGTGCCAATATGCCTCCGCATGTGGAGGTGTCCTTGAGAAAAGGTGTGTGAGTAGGTATGCATCAACCCATGAGTGTGTGAAAATGTTTTATATAGAGTCTTATGTGTCACGGTGTCCTATGGAGTGGAGGGGACACTTCACGGTTCATGCCATATGTGACCTCATTTATGGGTCAGGAACAGGTGAGTGGGTGGAGTGGGAATGGACCGGATGTCCCGGGATTGAACTGTCCTCTTGCTCAAATGCCCTTTCTAATCTAACGTAGAATAATGGGAACTTTGTAAACTTTAGAACTGACTGCTGGCTATGGACAGCACTAATAAAAATGTTCTAAGAACGTTCTCATTAAGTTCTAAAAGCATTTTCCATTTTTTAAAACGATGGAGAAAACATTCTATGAATGTTACTTTCACATGTTCTCTGAACCAGAAGTAATGTTTGAAACACTTTAGACCAATGGCCAACTGTTTCAGAAAAACGTTACATTAACAATGCATATTTTTGTGTCTACTGACTTATGTGAGAACGTTCCCCTGTTCGCTGATACCAAGTTAAAAACAAAACGGTTTATCACAATTGCAGTTTTCTGCATTTGCTTAAGTCTGTATTAATTCATCACTTTCTTGCTGGTAAGGTGATTCTCAACGCTGTGTCTGCAATCTCTCATTTTGTCCTCACCACAGTGAACCTGTGTGGCAAAAATTGTGGGCAACTCCAAAAAAAACTGCTGACGTGATTATTTCTTTGCACAGGCAGGAACGAATGCTTTTTTATAGCTAGGAACGAGAGAGTTTTTCCTTCATGCCTGAGCGCGCACATTAATTGAGACACAGGACCCCTCAGGAAATTCCTCACAAACACGGCTGCTGTCAGTCATTGAGACAGAACCACTATATTTACCTGGATATCCATGGTTATTTTTGAATGAAAAGAGGAAACACTATTGCCCTCCGCCTCTTTTTTCAAACACATTAGGCCATTGCAAAACAAGCACTCATCGTCCGTGACATCCGCTGCATTAACTACAAACAACAGAGAAGTATTCATGATATCTATATTTGCTAAGTACGTGTGGGGAGGCGGTGGGCAAAGCAAACAGAATTTCACATGTAGCCCTAAATATAAACACCAAATAAATATGTCAGTCTCTTGGATAACAATTACGTTATAATTACAAAAACGTTATCATTTTAAAATAAAGTTTGCGTCGTTCCCTCACCTGACACTTTAAAAAGATAGAGGTTCTTTCTTAGCATCTACGGTTCCATGAAGAACATCCATGGAACCTTGCTTTAAACAAACAGGAATTTTATAGAGGAAAAAGTTATTTAGAGTAGTGGCTCCCAAAGTGGGGGTCGCGACCCCTGATTTAGAGTGGAACTTTTAACTCATTAGGATTCCAATTTCCCTCCTGAGGTGCAAATCCCATTCAAAAAGAGACCTTAGACCTTAATAACAAACTTATAGCAATGAAGATGCTGTCATTTACTCACCCTCGAGTAGTTCCAACTTGAAAAGTGAGTAAATGATGACGGAATTGTAATTTTTGGGTGAACTATTCCTTACATTTTAATTGTTCACTGAAAGGTTCTTTGGTGAACCCAAAACGGTTCTTCAGTGGCACTGACCAAAAAAAACAATCCAACAAAAAAACGGCAACACTTTATTTTAGGGTCTCTTAACTAGTTGCTTATTAGCATGCATATTACATATATAGCATATTAGCCATTTATTAGTAGTAATTAAGCATATATTAATGCCTTATTCTACATCCCTAATCCCATCCAATACTTAAACGTAACAATTAGCCTACTTAATATTAATACGCAGCAAATTAAGAGTTTACTAAGGGAAGTCATAGTTAATAGTAAATAAGTGTTCCCTATTCTAAAGTGTTACAAAACAATCCCTTATTTTATGAGTGTAAAGAATATTTTGTCCAAAACCTAAAATTAACGAGAAACAGAACAACACTTTTATTGTATGGACACTAAAAACAGAATACAATCTTTTGCATCATACAGATTTGACATGACATAAGAATGAGTTAATCGTAACATAATTTTCATTTTTGGCAAAACTCTCCCTATAAGACAGCATAACTAGTTTGTATCTGGTTTACTGATGTCCACCAATTAAAAACCAGCTATCATGTCTCAAAGAACATCAACACAGTCAACACTGGATTTCCCTGTAGGGTTGTCTAATAAAGCTGAAGTGAGGTCAGAAATAGCCTTTATAACAAAGGTGTCAATTTGTAATGGTTTGTGACCCTCGACGGACCGTTAGCAGGGTCTGTGTGGAGAATAACCTGCTCAAATGGGTGATTGGGGTTTACAGAGTTGCTCCATTAACGTGTCTCATTAGTTCCAGTCCACCGCATCCTGAATAATGGAGGATCTCCATAGAAGAGCAGACAGGGGGCTCTTTCACAGATGGAGAGTGAAAGGGGACACATGTTAGTCACTGATAATTGGGCCATTTGTTTAAGGGAATTAAATTGACCTCTGAATATTACAGACGCTCCTTGATTAGGGCCTCGTCTGAGCTGGAGTCACTCTGATAACAAGAGTCATCTACCTCATCGGCCACTGATTGGCTATTCAGATGAACCTAACGAGGAGGGCTAATTACATTATATGGCTCAAAAACTGAGAACTAGAATGAGGATCGACTGATAATTTTAAATAAGCGAATATCCGGTTCTTTATATGCTTTCACCTCCATTACAAAGCCTTAAAATATAGGTTTAATATTCAGACTCCAACTGAATTTAGTGATAAATGCCTTTCATAATCTCACCATTGTA
This sequence comes from Enteromius fasciolatus, assembly GCA_032361145.1. Lineage (NCBI taxonomy): Eukaryota > Metazoa > Chordata > Actinopteri > Cypriniformes > Cyprinidae > Enteromius > Enteromius fasciolatus. The sequence continues at coordinate 13,911,996 of JAUMHR010000064.1, forward strand.
ATGCATTGAATACATGGCGGTCAGTGAAAGATACCTCTACAACCCACCCTTAATTTTTTCTCCCTGCGTAAATGTGGTTACTATGATACGACAGTGTGTTGCTATGGTCGCGTGGGCGTGCGAGAAGAGGGATGGCAATAAAGAGAGAATTCCTTCATTGAAGAAGGGAGCATATTTTTCAAATCAGTAAAAACATATGAAACGCTAAGCAGTCAGAATCATCATTGCAATATCATAACGAGAGCGACTTGCTGTATCTCATGCACATATGGTCTAAGGATGCAAATATTTTGATTCGAGGCCTAATGCTTCAAATTGAGCATGAAGAGAGGGGGAACTTGTCTTTTCGGACTTACTAACGCTGCTTCTCTGTGTCAGAGATGGAGAGAGTGAGACAGTAAAGAGAGTCTATCCTCATGATGAGTGAATGAGTAATGTGTGAGAGACTGTCACCATGAATGAGCCTGCGGGTGAGAGTCTGACTGCTGAGTGTTAACATAGGGTGTTAAAAAACAGCTTCTGTGGCAAAACGAAAATGACGCTTCAGGCAGATTTAACAACATATTGCAAGAATGCAAATCACACTCACATTCCACTGCTCTGCTAGATGACTTCATTCAGTCATTAAGCATAAAAGCATATATAACCAGTTTTGGGCAAGTTACTCTGAAAATGTAATCAAATTACTGATTACTCCTTTTAATAGTAATCACGCTACTGTTCTGATTACTTCATTTCAAAAGTAATTAGGTACTAGTTACATTACTTTTTTTCTCCGTGAAATTTATGAAAATTCAGCATACACCCTCCCGATAAATATTTGTTACTAAAGCATGAACATACAAGAAACACTGTTTAACTAAAGCGGCTGCTGCGTGCAGAGTTTGACAAAGGGGCTGCATTTATAAGACAGCGCAGTTCATCGCAATCTCACAAATCTCTGTTATTACATAATAAATATACTGTATGCATAATGAATCTATCATAATGTCTGTAATTCGTGTTTTATAATGAGAGGATCTGCGAGCACATTTCAGCACTCTATTGCTCAACACTGCAAACAGGTGTTATACATAAAGGTGTTCATATTCCGTTTTTGTGCAATAGATATTTTATGCTTAGATATTTCTATTTTGCGGATGTCCCGTGAATCACCTTATTTAGCCGCATGTGTGAGCGTCTACATTGTGTCATTAATTACTCACAACAGTAGGTTCATCTTCACAACACATATTAATATGTTTTGATGAAATTCAATAGCTTTCTGACCCTCCATAGACAGCAATGCAATTACCATGTTCAAAGCCCATAAATGTAGTTAGGACATACAGTACAGTACTGTGAAAAAGTCTTAGGCCACTAGTATTTTCACCAACAAAAAATTGTTATAAGTGAGTTTTTCTTTATTTTTCTATATTTCTATATTTTACATTTCCAAACATTATTTTTGTCATTAATTGTAATAATGCAGTGAGATTATTGTCTGAACAACAGCCAGTGCCCCACACAGAGATCTGATCATCATACAGTCTGTCTGGAATCACATGAAGTAACAGAACAAACTGAGACAGACTCAATCCAGAAGAACTGTGTCAACGTCTCCAAGATGAAGGAAAAAAACCTACCTGGAAAGTTACAGTAATGTTCAAAGTTTTAGACCAGGGGTGGCGAACGCCGCACGCCTGCAGGTTTTTCCCTTAACCCTAATCAAACTTCTATGAATTAAATCAAATAAATATTTGGTATTACAGCTTTTGGTAAAACAGCTTCTGTTCTGAGGTACACTTGCCCAGTTTTTCAGGTAGCTTTCCTGGTAGGTTTTTTTTTCTTCATCTTGGAGACGTTGACACAGTTCTTCTGGATTGAGTCTGTCTCAGTTTGTTCTGTTACTTAGGATGTTCATTCAGCATAGATGAGTCAGAGCGAGAGTTGAGCAAAACTGTCAGGTAATGGACTCTCCATTCATAAATTCATACCAATGATTCAGCGGGCCAAAAAAACTCTTGCCATTGTTCAAATCCAACCATGGTGAATGACATGGCCATTCTGCTTCCCTCCTGCCGACTGTGCGGAAGTGCTCACGCTGCGGAGATGATCACTAATCATGGGGAAAATATTGGTTCTCGGGGGGGGAAAAACATATTTGCTTGCAAGGAGAGAGAGAGGCAAGGGGAAATTGAGGATGGATAAAAGCAATAATCGTAACTTTAGCCTCGAGCTAAAAAAGGCACTGAAGTACCTTACTTTCTCCCTCCCTCCTTCCCTCCAAGCAGCTCACTCTCTTCCTCTTTCTAACCATCTCTGCCCACTCTCTTCTCTTCTAATAGTTATGCAATGCTTTATAAAACTTCATATTCACTTGTTTTTCCATTGATTTGTTGACCTTGTATTTGCAGTTTTCTAATTTCATATATTATAAATCACATTAATATCAGCATATTACAATTTGAGTGAACAAACAACTGACAAATTCACATAAGCATGCCATTACACCTGATTACTGACTTAGACAGAGTATTAAAAGATTAAAATATTCACTTGCATTCTAGAATTCATTTCTTTGACTTGTAATTCTTTTTAAATCTTAGATACTGAAATCTAATGTGGATGCCAACAACAAATACACAACTACAGATGAGAAGGATGAAGAACAAACCTGGGCACTACAAATACTGTTACAAAGACCATAATTTCACTGAGATCACATTGCAGTCAGATCGAAATGCACAGAGATGGGCAACATCTGAACACACTGAATCATTGATCGCTACTATCAAAGGCAGACCTGAATGGCGAAGAATAATGGATCTCTTAAGGTCACTAAGAGCTGCATTACTTTTTAAAAATTGCAGGACGTGCAGTTAAAAGGACATCTTCCTTACATTTGCGGGGTGGGTTTAGATCAGACGCTCGCAGAGGTGTTTTGTAATGCAATGCCTTTGGCTTAATATGAAATGAGATGGGAGAACAGAGAGCGAGCGACAGACTGAAAGGGGAATAAAATCTGCTGCTTGAGGTCTGTTTTGATGTCACACATCTACATCACGTCACCATGGCAACCTTGCATCAGCAACAACTTACAAAGGGAGAGAGCGAAAAAGGAGGGTGAGAGCACAGTGTGCTGGCATGTAGCGCTGGAATTGAGCGAGGTCTTATGGAATTATAGAATGCTTTGGCTGGACTATAAATAGATAGGTGGAAATTTTTCTTAACAAAAAGAGAAAGAACTGTGATTTAAAGGGCAAGACGTATGCAAAACTACAGTAAGCACTGACGCTTGTCAATAAAAAGTCATGAATTAGTAGTCACCATTCACAGAACCTAAAAGAAAGATAGAAATACTTCAAATAAAGTCCACATTTTCCCACTGTTCTGAGCCCTGGGTCTAAAAATACGCCGCACAAAAAAACAAAAAAAACCCACCATGCTGCAGGCTGGGGAAGTATCTCTGACAGAGACGGGGAAGGGAGGGAGGTAGTGTGTGGGTGTCTGAGTGTTACATCTGCTCACTCACAATAGTTTATATGAATCAAGCAGCGCACGGCTGAACAATGCATTAGATAATTTATTATACTTAAATCTAGATGATTGAAATGCCACGACAGGTGCAACTTCATCGGCCTCTCGGTAGGCTACGGATATCACAAATAAGCCCACACATTGGCATGATGAGTTGGCTTCTCTTGACTTTAAAGGCAACCTCGTACCCTACTCTTTACCTTTGTCTCTATCATCAGTTTCATAGACAGCTTCCGTTCTTCCTCTTCCTCTTTTCTCTTCCTCTGGCTTCGGCAGGAGTGGGAGGTGTTGCTAGGCGACAGGTTAGCTCCTTTCTTTCAAGAGGCAGAGTGAAGACCTTGATTCTCTCTGTGTAAAAATAAACAGCAGTGTGAAGAGAAAGAATCTTGAGATAGAGGACAAGCATACTTCAGCTGCACAAGAGGCCAGTGACATTTTGTTTCTCATTAAAATATATATATTTTTTGCAACTCTTCTTACTTTCAGTGCGCTTGCAAAACTCTTTGATGGGAGAGCAGGATTAAATTGCACAGATGGCTTTAGAAATGCCTCACCTGGGCCCAAATATAATAAAAATGTATTTCAATGCATGGCATGATGGATAATCTAACTTGCATTGAAGCAAATTATTTTTACCCTAATCTCGAAACTGCCTTCCCACAAGTCTTGAAATTAGTCTCGTATGAGCTTGAAAAGACTAGAAACTCACATTCTTAAAAATTGTGAAACTTCTCCATTTCCTGCATGGTTATTTTTGTCCGCTGTGTGTAAAATCAGAGGAGGTTTCAGGAGGGCAGAGTTAACTCAGTCGTGCTCTCTGGGCACAGGCTAAATGACATCTTCCTGTTCCTAGGGACATACTGCTATAACAGAGGGATGTCAAACTGGGTATTATCCATTTACTCACATCCGGCAGGCACTCAACTATTATTAATCCTGATTGTAACATAACATAACCTCTACAAAAACTTTTGGAAACATTTCGGAAAGACCAAATATAGCAGCTTCACCAAAAAAGAATAAGACCTTCGTTCATCTTCTGAACACAAATTAGGATATTTTTGATGATTTCAGAGAGTCATCTGTCCCTCCATAGACAGCAATACAACTGAGATAATCCCAGGTTCAGAAACACCGGTAAAACAGTCCATGTGACATCCATGGATCAACCTCAGTTTTGCGACAATAGGGGAAAACTTTTTTGCGCAAAGAAAACAAAAATAACATCATATACTCAACCATTCTTCTCCTATGACTTATCTTCAGCCATTTTAGAGAATATTACTGCGTACGCGTACACTTTCTGCCAGGCACAAACAGCCACAGATTATGCACATGTGTGCTTTCACCTGCTCATTACGTCAAATACGTTCAAGCTTGCGTATACGGTATGTTGAGCATGGCGGAAGGCATAAGTCACAGGAGAAGAGTAAACAATGTTATTTTTGTTTTATTTGCGTGAAAAAGTATTTTCGTAACATCGCAAAAGTGAGGTCGATACACTGGTGTCACATTGACTGTTTTACCAATGTTTTTACCACGTTTCTGGATCTGGATTATTTCAGTTGTACTGCTGTCTATGGAGGGTCAGATGACTCTCGGATATCATCAGAAATAACTTAATTTGTGTTCCGAAGATGAATGAAGGTCTTGAATGAAGGGTTTGGAACGACATGAAGGTGAGTAATTAATGACAGAATTTTCATTTTTGGGTGAATTAACCCTTTAAGAAACTGAAATAAGTAATTCACACATCTCAAAGGGTGTTTGTAGGAAGCAGATTCTTCATTAAGATGGTTATAAATTAAACTGTTGCTTCTGGCTAAAATATGAGCCATATCCATAAAGTTGTTTCTTTAGGTTGTAGTACATGCATTTGCATCCACTTTATGCACCGGAGGTGACCACTCCTTGCTCATTGACTACTGCCAATTTAGCAGAAATGGGTGTCAAAGGAAACCTCCTCAATATTGTACCATCTCTGCTTTGAAGATATCATATAGCAGGAGCTATTCATGCAAACTATACTTTGATAGATAGTATAGTGTAAGTAATACTTACACTCCTCAGCGTTTCTGAATCACTACCTATTTTAAGAGGTGAAATTTGTTAATGGGTGACCACTGCCAGGGTTTAATCATGAATGGATGCACTGTAATTACAAAGGATAGGGATCAGCTTGATCTATAACCAGCGTCAGCTTATGCATGATTCTGCCACTGAATATGCGTGCATCCTAATTAGTCTAAGCAACTAAGATGCCTTTTCTATGGTATCAAAAAGAACAAAGTGTAAAACTACAATTCAATGAATGGAATCCAGACTTAATTAGTCAATAGGTAACAGTTTCAGAGCAGACAGAACAGGACATTAACTCTGATAATGAGACACAGAAGGCAAATTAAAGGCCCTGTGTTTAAACACTGCCTGTATTCTTTTTGTAATTTCCACTATAACCACATTTGCACAAATTCTGTTTTAACGTAATAAGAACTCATAACAATAAGAAATCATCTCTAATGTGAAGTCTGCTGAAAAGAACATCTGAAACCAGTCTAAACCAGTAAGCTGCTCTACCATCTTCCCAAGATCCTTTCTGTTAGTTTAAGATGGATTTTGGGCTTTGTTTAACGCATAGCCTATATCATCTAACCCACTGACAATTATTTAACCCCTAATTACACCTACGCGGATATCCATTTTTAAACACGAAACACAAATGTATGATTAAAAAGACTAAATGTGTCACCAAAGAAAGTAAATCTGAGTGCGTTTGTCAGACACTTGCCGTGGGCTATTTTTAGAAAAGCGAAACGTTCGGCTCGCACGCGCTCCTCACGCGCAACAGGTTTCAGAGACGTGCGCGTGCCTCTGAAGGACTGGTGAATGAGTGAGTGACGAACTAAAACAACACGTTACTGATAATTAAATAGCATTTCTCCCAAGGTGTATAATTTTAATGACCGCACCTGCCAGCCTCCTGGTCACTTATCATGAATGAAAATGAAACGCATTGTTTTATTTATCGTTGAATGACCGCGGCGAGCCACCAGGATAAAACTGTGATAACTTTTCTAAAAGCACTGGCGTTTCTGCATGTTGCTAAAAATAGCTCACCTTCACTGAACAGGCTACTTCGCTTCCTCTTCAGAAAAGGAATCGACTCGAACGACAGAACTGCAGCGAGGGCTCCGCACCAGACTTCTGTCTGTGACACTCGGCTTGTCGGACATTATAGACGGAACAAACTGTTCAGAGAGAGCGCAAAGAGCCGTCAGTAGAGCTTGTGATAGAAATGAGTTGTTTGACAGGCGTTTTAGTAAAATAGGTGAGACCAGGGAGTGGTTTATAATATCATTTGAGATCACATTTGGCGTTGGATAGCCTAACAGAGACCATTTTAGTCGTTAACCTATATTTTCTGCCTTTTTATTTGTTTCCAAAATTATTTTCTTTTTTTAAAATAGATTTTTCATATATGGTTGCATTATAATTAAATGTTTAAAGTAACATTTTACCACAAGGCACTTTTAGCAGTGTTTAATGTATTATTTTGTTAGATAAGAATGATTTATGGACAAACTCCATTCAGTGGGTTAGGCATGATGGATAGATCTCCATTTACTTCTTAAACTTACTGTCTCATTCAGACTGCCCTCGTCAGGAGCATCTCAAGTTCATAATGAAGCAACCAATTACTGCGACTACATATTGCGCTGATAGATTCTCAGTGAGCCATTGGCTCTTCCACACAATGTCGCCTTACGCACACAAGCTCATAAGACATAACTCAATGCAGCTGCTGTCCTTGTCTATGCTCGCCCAACGTTTCCCTTATAAGGACAGATAGAAAGCATTTATGTAATATTAATTAGGCAGAGATTTCGTTGTTCTCGGTTACCCCGTCTGGTTCACTAGGGCACATGCAGTGCTGCATTTAAAGTCGTCATAAGCACTGAGGCGCATTGTCCCGCATGGTTCTATAATCTGCCATTTTGTGAATGGAAATCCCTTTGAAGGATTCATTCTGTGGTTACACAGCTTGCCAGATGTGGAAACTGACGCAAATAACGCAGCGATGCACGAAATGACAGCAGTAACGTCAGGGATTTCATCACTGCTTCCATGCACATCCTTTCTGCAGCCATGCATGAGCATGCAGTGCAAGACACTGAAATGCAAGACAGAAATTATTTTCTGAATCATATCTGAACTCGGTCGGTTGGAGGCAATCAGCATGTAGGATTGGGGGAGAGTGCTCCTCTATCTCGTTCGTATGCAGCTCAGAAACAGAACCCCCCTTCTCTGTACACGTCTATACACCGGAGTGCGGTGACTCCGGCTACGTTTCACTCTCTGTCCCCGCCCATTGCTCGGTTTTGTCCAAATCGGGCTTTTTGCGTCGCCGGAGCTCCCGATTTCAAGCCAACGTCATCAACGGAGAGAGGGGATGCTGACGTCGGAGCAGAGTCAGAGCGCGCGGGTTGGGAGGGGTGAGACGAGTGAGTTTCAGCACTGCTTACACTGATATGAAACGTATAAATCCCCCCCGGCCCCCCTTTTACTCCATCCCCCCTCCCCTTGCGCTCTTTTTTACGTCGGTGTTGGCGCGTTGGGAGCCCCCCTACACTGGTGAAGCCCCAGCCTATATAAGTTACCGGCTTGCAATGTTACTCCACCAGATTTACGGACTCCGGATATCTGGGCGAGAGACGGCTTCAGCAGCAGCCGACTGACTCAATCCCCGACCCGGAGGAAAGATCCATCCAGCCTCCGGTCCGCAACCTGAGCCAGGCGCTGTGGCGGAACCGTGGGGGGAAATCCGGGAGAGGCAGGTGAAAGGAGAAGAGCAGCCGTACTCTGGAAATGTGCTGAGATGACACACCTGTGAACGCGCCTAAACTCTTTTGGGAAGGAGCCTCACACTTTTCTCAACTTGCACCGCAGTCAACACTTTCAGCAGAGCTCAGAGAGAGTCCTCAGCGTTAGTCACCACAATGTATCGGTCCACCAAAGGAGCGTCGAAAGCTCGAAGAGACCAGATAAACGCGGAGATTAGGAACCTGAAGGACTTGTTGCCCATCTCCGATGCGGACAAGTCTCGTCTTTCCTATCTTCATATCATGTCGCTGGCTTGCATGTACACGAGAAAGTCTGTCTTCTTCAGTCAAGGTAAATATAATTTCAGTTGTCTTGGAAAAACAGTCGAATAAAAGTATTTTCGGCAGTCCTCAAAGCTTTATGGATCTGAGTTTGTGTAGAGGCAATACTTCGTAATAACGCTCTTGTTGCCGCGAGTTGATGCAACAGGTGCATCTTTAATTAATTTTTTAACACTATCCTAGCTGCTTATGAGTATAAAAATACAGATAACTATTTTCAAGATACAAAAGATCATGCTGTTCAAACAGCGCGTTGAAACGATATTTCTCTCCGTGGTGCTGAAACATAGGCGCTGTCCATGGTGCTGAAATCGTGCTATCGCATTCGCGGATCTTCTTTTCTTATAAATAAAATGCAATCGTTTATTCAGACTTTTAAAATTATTTCTTTCAGATACAACTACAGAAAGCAGTGCAGAGGAAACTGCAGGATTCCTGACATTTTATGAACTGAATGAGTTGGTACAAATGATGCCAGGCTTTCTTCTATTACTGACTGGAGAAGGGAAGTTACTGTATCTGTCAGACAGCGTCTCAGAGCACCTCGGACACTCAATGGTGAGTCAAGCAGACAAAAAAGTTATTCTCATTAATTCTTAATAGGCTTCCTCTCCCTTTCATCTCAAGTTATTTCTACCTATTCATAAGCACTATGAATGGAAGAGGAAGTTCACCTGTTTTCTTTTTTGAATATTTAGGTAGATTTGGTCGCTCAAGGGGACAATGTGTACGACATAATAGACAGTGCAGACCACTTTATTATGAGGAGTAACTTGGTGCCTCCAACCTCACCTGACACAGGTAAGATCTTAAAAAAATGCTAATGCACAGATACATGACATATATCAGATTTCTAAGTGCTCATTATTTTCGTGCCTTTCCTCTTTAGATCGTCTGTTCCGCTGCAGATTCAACACCTCCAAATCAGTGCGTAGGCAGAGTGCAGGCAATAAGCTTGTTTTAATCCGTGCCCGCTGCTTATCACAAACTCCCAATGAGTCTTCCCCAGGATCCTACTGGACTTCCAACCCAGTGTGGGTATGTTTCTGTACACCTCTGGAGCCTCATACATCCCGAGGTGGAACTGCCCCGGATAGAGAACCCCCTTCAGCTCCAGCACTTGAGAGCAGCTTCTTCCTGCCATGTTTCCGTTCTCAGCACAGCCGTGACATGAGACTTCAGGAAGCACAAGACAGGTAAGGTTAAACGTCTTTGGTGTTTTTTTATAAAACTGTGACATGCCAATAATAACATGCTTTAAGAAAATAAACATTTTCTAACATTTTTCCTTTGATTTTTTACTTTCAGTGTGAATGTTTATTTGGGTCTAAATGTGGAGACTCTGCGGTCCCAATCTTGGTACAGCTTCCTGCATCCTCAGGATCTTTCACATGCCTCAGCTCAGCACTGCAGCCTATGTGAGTCTCACTCTCGAATGACTAAACACACAAAACTCAAACTTATTTGCTTGGTTAGGCCCAGCATGAGCACTCTTCTAGCTCACAGTTGCCTATCAACATTTGACACTTACAGAGAGCAATACAGAGTAATGTGCATCTGCTGTAAAAAAGCACTTCTGACCACCTGCAAAGACATGACACCAAACCTCACAAGAAATTGAATATGTTTGACTTACCCATCTTTTTTTCCACACACAGTGAGAGAGGGAGGAGAGGGCAGGGCTGAGATGGTGGTTCGTGTAGAGACTGCAGATCACTCATGGGTCTGGCTTTACATGGTCTTGCAGGTGGAAACAGGGGAAACCCCTATTGTCAGTAACAATTACATTATCAGGTAAGGCTGAGCCTACATCTGTAAAGTCAAGACCAAAAACAAGTAAGAATATTATTAATTCTTTGTTTTTTTCTCTTTGCCGCAGTGAAACAGAGGCTTGGTCAGTCAGGCAGCAGCTGAGCTCCGAACAAACCCAGCTATCCTTGGTGCTGGGCTCAAGCACTTCCCAACAAGAAAGCCTAAGCTTACAGAGTCCAGAAACACTCTCAAGCCCTGACCAAGTGTTCACACCAGGAAGCAGTGGCCTCTCCGGTCAGTCATTTGACTTCAGCACGGCGGCATGCAGTGCGGGATCTACTGAGGAACAAGGTGGCAGCTCTTCAATGGAGCCTGCACAATTGGAGAGTGGCCCACGTTCCAGTCTCTCCTCTTTGGAAGAGGAGAGCTTCTTCCAACATGAGCCCAGCGAACCTGTGGCCAGTCCTGCTTCTGCATCATCTCCCATTCCAGTCACAGTTGCAACAGTGTCTGACTTGGACTTCCTCACTCAGAATATTCTGCTGCCCCCAGCATTTCAGATAGACCCTCCTCTACCAGTCTTGCCCCTTCCCCTTCCACCTGTGCCTACCTCTCAGTCCCAACAGACAAAGGAGTTTGTGTGCACACCCCCATACACACCTCAACTAGGTGGAAGCAATTTCCCCTTCGGGGAACCTCATTTTAGCTTCGATCCTACCGGGGCTACCTCACCACCTCCTCTGGCTCCAACTGCAACAGTAACAACGACGATGGCTCCATCTCTTTCTCCATCTGCGCCAACAAACCCACAAGGCAGCCCACCTCCGACAACGACAACACTCTCAACAATTTTGCCTCTCACTTTAACATCTCCAACCACAGAGATCCTCTTCCCTGTGGAGCCATGCAGTGGGTCGCTCTATGAGAAACTCCCTCCTACTCCTGACAGTCCAGGTGACGGTGACTGCACGGTTATGACTTTACCAGAAGTCCGTGGTCCGCTGTATGTTGACGTCCCCCATGGACCGCTACCTTACCCACCAGAAGGTCTCCTCACACCTGAAGCTTCACCTGGAAAACAGCCCAGTCTACCCTTCTTCTCCTCACTACGTGAGAGAGAAAAAGAGAGAACGGAGATCTCGCTTTTAGCCCAACACATCAGCACACTAGTAGAGGGCTTCTACCTAGATCCACTTTTGACCAAGCTCGTTCCCTCCACCATTTCTGAACGCTCTCAGTCACCATCTCTAGATTCTACGGGACTTGATTCAATCCCACTGTTGGGTGAATTTTACCCACTCAAGTCATGGAAAAGCCTGGACCTGCCCATGTACCCTGATGATGACTCTCTTTTTGAGGAGAGTGTTTTGGAGACCCTTCTGCAGGACCTCACATCTTCCCCTCCCCTCTCTCCCACACCCTCTTCCTCCTCTCACTCCAGCTCCCCTTCCTCCCCCTCCACTCCTGAGTGCTGGTGCCCACCCTTGCACTTTGACGGGGTCTCTGCTGTGAGTGGCAGTCACTTCTGTAGCGTCCAATCGGCGCACTGTAACAATGAGGCCGGGCGAGGGGCTATGATGTCGTCAGTCAACACAGGCAACATAGCAGATGGGAAGGCGGCAGGCGAAGTTGCCATGGAGACAGAGGTAGCATCATCGTCTCTGTTCATGGGAATACCAACATCTCCACCACTGCAGCTGACTGCCTCCCCTGCCTCCCCAGTTTTGTTGCCCGTCAGCCCCGCATCGCCCGGCCTGCCCTGCGCCCAGTCCCTCCTCGAGGAGCTGGCCGCCCTGGAACCCATGTTTGG
>JAUMHR010000064.1:13944480-13982558 GCA_032361145.1 Enteromius fasciolatus
TGCTTATATAACAAATGAGCGCAGAGGGCGCCAATGGCCTTATGATTGTTTTTATACTTCATTGCGCAAACTAAAAAACTCGATTTAATTCGAATGTCCACCTAATATTAAATATTTGTCATTTCTTTATGACAAAAATCGCCACAGTAATTTTTTGAATAGGTATACGTGGATATCAAAATGTGTAAACTCAGAGTGAGGGTTTCAACTTGTATTTTGAAAACACAATGAACAGTTAGCCTAGAAAAAATATCGAGTCAGTCTTTGGTATTATGTTAGTTACTCGACAGCGGCAATGCCAATCGAGCACTGGAATTGAATCGAGGAATCATGACACTCCTAGAGATCTGTTAAAATATGTAACCTGTAGAATTAAATCGTACAGATTGTAAAGAAGAGTGTGCTATTGGATATCTAAGCAATCAGACATGTCAATAAATACGAATAAAATGTATGTTGTGATTGTCTGTCATTTCTCCGATCACAAATGCAGGCATAGTGTTATGTTTATGAGACGCAATGCAACGCATAAAAGACAAGTCATTATAATCATGTCCCCATTGGATGCAACAAATGCCGTATTTATGGCTTTTATTGTTTTTGTGTCATCGCACCGGGACACTGCATCAGATTATGGTAAGGGGTGTTGCATTTCCGTCACACGCTTCAGGACCAATCACAACACACTGGACAGCAGGCCAATCAGAGCCCCGCTTCTCAGAACAAATCAATCCGTTTCAGAAGGCGGGGCTTATAGGGGAAACAATAATGTACTGCACGTGGAAAATAATGTGTTTTTTAAACTTTAACCAAATAAACACATGTTGTTAAATGTATTAAAATTAAATATATAAAAAAAAAAAATTCAACATACTTTACTTTTGCACAGATAAGCACAACCAACAGACTTCAGAATATGTAAAAAAAGCAGTTATTTTTTTATTCTTGCAAAATAAAATATTGTCAACAGGTCACAAATCACAGTGAGTTGTAGCATGTGTATTCAAAGAAGGAATGATGAATGACAACAGCATGAGGTGCACGTTTTCCTCTCTCTCTCCCTCAGAAATCATCTTGCATCTGGTCCTGGAACGAGAGCCGATGTACCTGCAGAGGACTGCCAACAACAAAGGCTGACAATTCCCACCCTCAGGCAACCACGACTGACAGGACAACACAAAGGGATGAGCTAGATGAAGGTGACATTGTTGCTGAAGATGTCTAGTTCTACTTTATGCAACAGTAGTCTCTGAATTCAAACTGTGGCAGAACTGGACCACGGACATTCGCTTAATCGGCTCAGAAGAAAAGATTATGTGTTTGGGTTCTGAGTGAGAGCGAGCGTTAGACATGAGCCAGAGACATTAAAACACCCCAGACTGGATTGGGGGGCAGTGCCCGAGCATAATGCGGCCATATAATTTCCTCACAATGTCTGCAACGCCGTCTGGACTGTCACAGCATCACCCCATTTTGTTTACAGACACAGAGGGTTATCGAAAGGGGACTTCCAATTGAAATCACACGAGAGCTTTTCAACAGTTCGGTAATGTAAAAGAGATGGAGACCTGTAATGAGAACTCTCATTTCACGCAGTCGTGCCACTTTGTGAGCAATGACCCCTCCATAATAAAAAGCCATTTCTCACAACCTTCATAATGGGCCTTTGCTCAAATGCCCCCGCGACTCGGCAGGCATTACTAACAGCCATCAATCCATCTTTATTTAAAAGACTGAGAATATGAGGAGAAAGTGCTAGACATCTCATTGTGTTACAGAGGGCGGATGAAAAATGGGAGAGACTCGATTAGAAGAGACAGAACGAGAGAAACAAAGACTAAAAGGTGTCAGGGAAAAAGTGCTAATGCGCACAACTGAGGGATCCATCAAACGGCCTCATTTCTCCAAGATACTTGGAGTTGGAGTACATTTACAAGCTTTGCCTTCAAGCGCAAAAGAGCGTCCTTGACAAAAGCATTATAATAAACGTGCGCAGAAGGTGAGCGGTGAGATAAACCTAGCCCAGATGAACATTACATACGCCGCATCAATGACTATTCCTCATTTACGAGTCACGCACAGATCGGGAGAGCTGTGTTCTTCTGTTTAATCCACTTCGCTCAATACCTTCATTTGATCATAATGTCAGAAGAAGGCCTAATCCGCGTTTTGGCATTCGAGACGCATCTAATGCTGTTTGCTAATGCGCCTGGGATGCGAATGTAAACGAGCACCTCCAGGGACTCATAAAATGAGAAAACAAGTGGCAAAACAAATGAGAGCAAGATTGATTGAAAGCAATAAGGAGTATTATGAGGCCCTCAAGACTTCACGTCTGTGACTGATTGGTAAAGTGGTGCTGACGTGAAAACAGTGCTCCTAATGAGCGCTTACATTACCTTTACGTTGATCTTGATGGGAAGAGGAATGCCTTCTTTGAACTCTTTGGTTTTCTCATTGAAGTCTTTGCAGAAGGCCCCGATGGGAATTCCTTTCTGGAAAAGATGGCGTAGGAAACACATTCAGAAAGGTTTAGACACACACACACACACATTTTAGCCTGTTATTCACTGTGGCATTCTTTTGATGAATACCAATAGCCATTTAGAGTGGCTGCATGGTGTCAATCATTCGATAACTCATTGGTGCACTGTGAATGCCTCGGCATGCTTGGATGCCTGTGTGAGTGAGTGAGAAAGCGAACGAGAGAGGCTAGTGGAAGCCTATTTACTCAAGGGTGTGGGTATATATGTGTGTGTGTATGTCAGAGTATGGCAGTCATCATGCCTCCGAGACTCCAGATAAATTAGATTCTCTTTCCTGGCCCTTGCCAGGCAGAAAGCTAAATGTATAGCTGACATTAAGTCAACACTGGCTGCCATTTCTCCTGTGCGGCTTCACCAGAGCATGAGTGTTTTCTGTGGGTTGACTGCAGAGGCGGCTGCTAATCTGTAATCTTATTACAGTTGTAAAAGTTTTCCTTGCACATGAATCCATTGTGACTGGAACAATCATTTCTTCCTGTGGTAGATTTATTTAACAGTCTGAACTATTGGGAAAGGGCTGCTAATAGAGTTTCAATTAAACACCACACTCACGGATCGCCCTCAGTTCAGCCACTGACTGTTTGATGCGTACTGCATGGACAAATGCAAAGAAGAGTTATGTTTGTGAAATAATATATTTGATGGACATAAATTCTGATTTCTAAGTCTTAACATACATTACCATTCCAGCACTTGTTGTCATGAAATTTATGCTTTCATGCAAATTTAATATAAATAAAGTAAAAAGTAATATTTTAATATACTATTATAATTTATAAACATGCTAATTTGAAATGTAGTTTATTTTTGTGATGCAAAGCTGAATTTTCAGCATCAACTCCAGCCTTCAGTGTCACTTGATCTTTCAGAAATCATTTTAACATACTAATTTAGTGCTTAAGGCGTTGTCTGATGAATAGAAATGAGCTCTTCATGAACTTTATATCTCTACTATCGATTTCTTCAATTTTTGTTGTTTAAAGAAGTATTAATGTATTTTAAAAACTTACTTAACCCAAAGCAGTAGTGCATTTCACTAACTTTTCTGTATACAGTACAGACTGAGCAATTATTTGATTTTTGTTTTTTTTTTTTATCTTGAGGCAACAACCAGGGTTTGGTGGCATTCAGAAATCATTATAAATTTATATAAATTGAATTTGTAACTAAGCTATGACAGGATTAACCGAAATGGAATTCCAAATTCTGCCCCAACTGTTATGCAGTTCAGATAAACAAAGTTCCCTGAGCATGTTAGAACAAAATAAACTGAGCTTAGTCACTTTAAATAGACCAGTCAAGACCTTTCCTGGTTTTCAGCCAAAATAAGCTACGAAATATAACAGGCGTTTTGGCAAAATCAAAGATACATCCCTTATGTGATACACGGGCCAAGACAAACAGCACCTTTTGGCGCAAAGTAAATTAGTAAACAACTTCCTTCAAAGCGCCACTGATGTTTAAGCCTAACTTCCCAATACTGATGCAATTTTTGCAGATCAGTTAAAGCAAACACTGTCATGCGAGAACAGCCTCTCAAATACAGAGGTATTACTGTTCAGCCAGTGCGTTGCATAATAATCAAAAAAATTTCAACACTAATGAAATGAAAAACAAAAGCCCCCTATGGCAGGCAGCCCATCTCCCTCCTGACTTGCTTATTAATAGTAATCCCATGTCAACCCACTAGCATCTCCCCGAGCTGACTTCAGCGAGAACAACAGATCTAAGTAAACAAGAAAGGCGGCGGGTGATTCCTAATTAAATATGGATTAATATTAAACCGAGGTTGTTAAGAGAGCCTCAAAAACCCTTGGGCTGCAATTCCTCACCGCTTCCACTTCGTTTTTTCCACCCGCTGCTTTATAACTTCCTTTAAAGTTGTTGTTTTTGGTCTGAAAGAAGTTCAAGCGAAGCCACTGGGTGAGATGCGGACAGATCTGTGAGGAAGCGGCGGTCGACTGGCGATGGGGGGTGCAGGCAGGCAACAAGGATGAAAGGTTATGATGGTGTACCGACATCAGATGAACAAGACATTCAAACTGTGCCAAACAAAGGCAGGCACAATGGAAGAAACCGTAGTAATTGCGCTTTCTATAGTGCTTTTAATAACGTAAGTGTGGCCATTATAAAAATGGGAATCTGCCGTTGGTTGAAAAGACAAGGCTTGAAGATAAAGATTGTTCTGGCAATCTTTTTGAAATAAGCTCCGGATGACCAAGATGTTGTGCCTTTAATGGCAGATACATTCACTTTCGAGTGCAGGCCAAATTGCCAGTGTAGCTCTCTAAAAACCAAGATCTAATCATCCAGAAGTCAAGCAGTCCAATTAAACCTCCTCTTTCCTCAAATGCGATTGATAAAAGCAGGTCTGGGAAGAACAAAATGGCTGCAGTACATCACCTTGATGGAGGCGTGCTACCAACCTTGGACACCGCATGTTATTTATTATCGCAGATGAATATTAAAAGTGTTTATCATATCAGTACCCTCTAGGATAAAGCAGCCATTCACGGTGAAGGTTCTGACAGGAGAAAAACCCTGGGTGAATTACGTGAGAAGATAACCAGTCACGAACGCTTTCATAAACAATCATGCTTAAAGATCAATTTGTTATGAAATACGCTCTTGGGAAACGAACAACTGTCTAACAGGGGGAATAATTTAATAACCAGACTAAAAACACCTTCATCTAATATTTGTTGTGCAAGGCATCTGCATCCGAATTGTGTTTGTGATTCACAAAACATCTGCTTTATTCATTCTTTTCATCAGTTCTCCCGCTTTGCATTCGTTTCATTATTATAACGTAAGCTTTCAGCTTCAGCAATTCTTTTTAACGAGATGGCCGCTGACATGGATGAATGACAAAAAGAGTGAGAACTGGCTCAGAAAGTAAAAGTTGTTTCGAGTAATAGTTTGAGGGGCACATGTGTAAGTGTTGCATATTTCCTGAGAGGACAGAGAAGAACAGTGTGTCGTTGGAGTCATGTTCCCTATGAGAGCAATAATGAAGATCAATACTAACATTCAGGAGGTCGGTTTGACAAAGCGGGTGAAAGGCTTCAGAGCACTGATGTATAGAGAGGCCATAGGGGACCCGCATGAATAAAGAATGCATGTGTGAGGGCTGCGAGCTCATTCCATTAAAGAGAAGCACAAGGAAAAGGAGCACGGTGGTGGGTTCAAGTGGTTCAATTACTTTACAGCAAAGCCTCCGAGGAGAAGGCATTAGAGGACAGTGTGACTTCCAACTAAGTGAAAACCTGCGCTAATTAAATGCATGAATAAGAAATTAAGCAAATTAAAATTGTTAACAGTTCACATAAGAAAGGAAAAGAACATTGCGAGGACAGACGTTGCTGGACAAAAGAATCGCTATATATATATAAAAAAAATGAAATTACAGCAAAATGAGGCACTTAGAAGGATAGTGCACAAAAACAAAAATTTAATTGGGTTACAGAAGTTTTATTCACTCTAATGCTGTTGGAAACTTATGCGAAATCTGCAAAAAACAAAGTGAGTTTGTTTGAAAAAAGTTTTCTGTGGAATTAAAATGAAAAGGAGCCAAAGTAAAAACACCATAAAAGTCATTAAAGCAGTGTTATTTCAGCATTATTTATATACTAATACAGCATTATTATTTTAAATTAGCTTTTATTTATATATTTTTATTTAATTTTCATTTGGTTTATGTTTAATAGTTTTGTGCTTGTATTTTTTTATGTATGATTATATCAGTATTAATCAGCTTTTATAACATTTCCATTCAACCTTTATTTTAAACTTTTTAGCAGTTACAACTTATTTCAAGATAGTCCAAAGCAACACCCTTGATTTTTGTGCTATTTTATTTCACTTCTGCTTTTTTCAGTTTCAAGTGCCCCTATTATGAATATTGTAAGTTTTATATTTTAGCTTTGGGTTAGGTTTCATTGAATTTCATTGTCTTATAATATGCATTTATTTTTTTCACACTCCGTGTGATGTCAATCTGCAGTAATTGATCGATTGGTCTCATTGTCATTTCATCTTACCTGTAATGCCTCATAAAGCAGCGTTTGTGAGCAGTGCTGCTTTGCGTACGTTACAAGGGAAAACCGATATTATACGACTTAAGCAGCGGCACCTAGTGGCAAAGAATGAATTTGGATTTTCATGCAGACCAACAATACACAGTCCATATGCTAATAATGTTTTATGTTGACTTCAACATGAAATGACTTGTGATCTGTTTTCAAAACATCTTGATCTTGTTTCAATTATTCAGTGGTGACTCTTTTGCGAGACAATACCTTTATACACAGCACACTCTCTGATGTTAAATTTGGCAGGATGTTTTCATTCACAGAGCTGTGTAACACACTGCATAAAAGGTCATTTTCAATATCTGTGTGACTAAAAAAAATACAGTTTAACTTAAAATTTAATTACATCTCCTTTTGTGTTTGATGAAAGAAAAGAAAGTCATACCGGTTCGGAACAGCATGCAAGTGACAGAATGATGAATGAATTTTCATAGTACAGACTGGACTATCCCTCTACAATACAGACAATAAAAAAAGGATATAAAGAGTAAAGAGTGAGATAAAGAAGTGGGAGAGCATAACTACAGTTTCTTTTAGAGGGCTTTCTTAGTGTGGGATTTAGAGGACACGGCGCTGCATGTTCCTTCCTCGTGCGCACTGATATGTAACGGTGAGTGAAACAGAAGTGCAAAAAAGGGCGTGTGTACACAAGCATGACAGGGGATGTGGCCTCGGGGCAGCAGGCAGGATTAATTGCCCCTGGCACCCAAGGATGGGCAATTCATTGCCCAAGCTTGAAAGATGGGGGTGAGGTGTGGGGTGTAGAAGAGGGGTTAATTAAACTCTGCAGCGTGAGACACTCTAATTAATTACTCTGGTTCCCCTTCCCTAATTTAATGTGCTGTACTCTTCCCATTTTATTACATTCTTCCCTTTAAGGGTGTCATACAGCTGATTAGCCTCATACCCTCCAACCGGTCCAGCCCCGATATGCACTTGGACTCCTCTAGAGAGAAATGGACAAGGCTTTCTAGTGGGAAGGGTCCTGATTTTGGGTGCAAAGAGGATTAATGATCCACGGGCGATCACAGAATGTTTGCATCAGATATTGTGGAATCCTAACATAAAAGTTTGTCAGAATAGCTAATGGCTTTATCTTTGATCATGCCAAATTCCCCTGTAACCTCAAACACATCTAAAAAAAATCTCTTTTTCTTTTTAAAGTACAAACAGTGGTGATTAATGTGTTCAAAGCGAATGCCACAGGGCGAGACGTGCCACCAGGGACACATTATTTTCGGGTCAATTTTACGGTGCATTTTTACAGCCAATATTGATAGCTACTTCAGTCGGGAAGAAAAAAATAACATGTTGCTCCTCCAGTTGAGGATGCAGCCTCACCACGTCCTTGAATATGAGGCGTGCTGACTTGAAATCAGTTTATTACAGCAGAACAAACAGATTTATTTACAGATATTAAAACGCAGGGTGAAGGTCTAAGGCACAGCATGAAGCGCCGCGGCATTGAAAAAGTTAAAAAAGGACAACATGCTCTGAGGGAGCCATATCTGTGCAGATGTCTAGCGTCTGATGGAAATCAGCGAGTGTGAACAGATTTCATTAAACGTATGTTATTAAAGTAAAGAGCCCAGTTCCTCAGACCCACTCTTCAGAGAATTACATTGCATCAGAGAATGTCTTATCTTATCGGAGCTCTGCAAGATCGCAGTTGGTTAATCAGGAAGACTGATAATTAACCGAGTATCATTATCAGTTGAGCCAGGGTTGGTTTTAATAGTAAGATTTATAGATATTTTAAGCTCCGGGAATAAAAGGAGGACTTTAAGGTGTGGATTTATGATCAAAAACAGTATATCAAGCTGTGCGCTCATTGAAAGAATCTGTAAGACAGTGTGTAAGACAGATTGTCTCGCTGTGGCTGGAGAGCATGTGTGTAGCAGCTAAGAGCTCTAATGTGTAGCAGATGGATGCAGTGAGGAATGTCTTGGGACGGGACGAGCTTCTGCCAGTGCACACCTGGGGCACCAATCGGGCCCGTAACATATCCAAAAGGCATTTTTAAAAAAGCCTTTACCAAGTTTATGGGGGCAAAAGTGTTGACTGTGCACTGCTGGACTCCTGTTGTCTCATTTTCTCTGCCGTTCTCACTCCCTCCGTGCTGAAAGCTAGCCAGATCAGAGTGACCTTCAACCACTTCAGCCCCATGGGGACTGAAGAGGAGAGAGAGAGAGATGGCAAGAGAAATGGAGAGGGAGAATGGAGTAGTGGGTGGGGCTAAGCAAGGCAAAAAAAAAAAAAAAAAAAAAAAATCAAAGGCAAGCAATGGAAAATGTCTGGAAACCAGTGGTGCACATAGACGACTTGACAAGAAAGATGACTTTGCCTTCTCTATGCCTTTCTTTCCCATCTGGCTGATTAAAACTCCAAGATGACCCCTCACCATGAATAAATGAGGTGAATATTGTAAAGAAAAAATACAACAGAAGTAACCTTTGATTTTACATAGGCCACAAAGAGAAATGAATCTGGCCTGTCAGAGCAGTTGTGGGAGAAATTTAACAGATAATGAGATTCAGCTCAATCTCCTGTCACACTGCTGCTCTGATCATGCAAGAGCAGTTCCTACTTCAAACTCATTAATATTAAGTTTCCGCATCAACTTTTCCTCCTCATTCTACATAATTAAAACGGACTGATGTGTGTATTTTTTTCAAAGGGGCCAGTGCATGTAAAATCAGACAGGGTTGATGTAAAACCATGTCATGTTTACAGCTTGTTTCTGTAGCATTTCATATTTTCTTCAGCCCCCTGAAGTATTCATTATTTCCAGCAACTGTCTTTTCTGGGATGCCATGTTTAGAGTATGATATTTCAAGAATTATGATTGCCTGGCTCCTAGGAATTGGTGGATAAATTGAAAATCTGGTTCCTTTTAGATCCAATGATACAGCCTCTCTTCCAGGTACATATATTTTTATAATTGGCTCCAAAAGTTGCAAAAAGGTTTCTAGGTGTGGGTGGAGTTGGAGCATTAATTGCACCCATAAAGACACAAAAGTTAGTGACAAATATGTTTTGAATTTAAAGCATAAGCATTGATTGCCAGTGATGATTATCAAAATGTGAGATATATATTAACATTTCAATTGGGTAAGCTACAACATAAACTAAATTGGAATTCCTAGCCGCAATGCCACTTTTAACTTTCTAAATAAAGGGAAAATAACCATGTGCTGATCTTTTTTGTATTCCCTATAGTACCTAAAATATGGGCATGGAAACAGGTCTATACATCAGCTTTTATTAAGCCACTGATGTGCTTGTACATGATTACATTTTTTCCCCTTTTAAATATAACATTTATATACAAAGATAAAAAAGTGCAATTTATAATACAAAGACTGCATTAATAATTTATGCAATGCAGTCACCCGTCTTCAGTTAGGCAGTTAACCCAGGGGACCGTCTTTGCAATTAGTTGTTTAAGATAAAAAAAAAAAAAAGTGTTTGTTAAATGACAAATAACCAATCTGTAAGGACCTTCTACTTCATCTCAGCACTCAGTCATTCGTCACTAACAGCAGGGACATCGGGGGTGTTGTTTTCTCCAGCCTGGAACAATGTAATTATCATAGCAGTGATTGCACTAGCATCAGTAATTAGTAGCGCGGACCCTTCCGGATGGTGACTCCCATGCAATATGCACGAGGCCATTCAAATATCCCCGCCTGCTATCTGAAGTAAAATCCGAGAGGTTGAGAGAAGCAACTAAGCGGGAGAGTTGGAGCGCGAGCGAGCGGAGGGAGGGGTACAAGTGCACGTCAGCTGCCTACAAATGACACACTGCAATCATAAACTGTCTCGCGACGCGTTCTTTCGCGCCCTTTCGTTAGTGAAGTAAGAAGAAGACCTCGAGATACTCGGAGAAAAGCGGCTTCCGTTACTGATTCGGCTGATAAGACGTTTCTATCGCACTTCTGAGGGACTTCTACTCCTCAGTCCCCCCAAAAAAGCTCCATCGCAGCCGCCTGAGAGTCTGGATGGACCGCGAAGGATCCTGCTGGAGCTCGAGTCGAGATAACGGAATTAACCCCACGCCGATTATATAAGGATTTTGCGACAAAGAAAGTCAGCTCGCTAATTCGCACGAATAAACTGCACGCCAGGGTTTATATTACGGACAATGTAGTCTTTGAGCTCGGTGTGGCGGACTTCTCTGGATTATTTTCCACGTTTAGTTATGCGGAGCAGCCGTACAGTGTTATTACTGGACACTGGATTCAGATGATAGCGTCTTGATGCCTGCAGGTTGGCCACTAGATTGAGACTGCTGTGTGAAGTCTTCATGCTGTGGGGTAAATACACTCTCTAACGTTACTTCATCTAATCCTGCTTGCATGAAGTTCGGCTCTCTTGCAACTTGATATATTCAATTATTCACGCAGCATTCAAGTCTGAAAGTTCAAATGTTTTACTGCTCACAAGCTCGCTGGGCGAGATTGACACCTGCCAGTTCGGATGGGCAGATCCTAATGCATTGACACCTGTCGCAATATGGTGATATACTGAAGTGGTACAGGTCTGAACACACACGTCCTGCAGTCGCAGCAGCACGACACTTGCAAGCATCAAAGGCAGATCATGCCATTATTCGCGAACACTGATGCTCTCACTGTACAGATGATCTTCTCTGTGTGGGAATGGCTCAATGGCACATTACCGACTGACATTTTCGGCCGTTTACTCGTAAATGAGGGCATGTGGCGTGAGTCCAGCAGAGTGCATCTCCAAGAATGAGAGGTAGACGTGGTTGGGCACTTGCACACAGCAATTAAACATTTACCATATTTATCACGCTATATTTAACCCAGTAATATTGACCGTCACTTTAGAGTGTTAATTAGGAAAAGCTTTTACATTTTTTCTTACATTGTCACGCATTACTTTATTACATTACTTATCCTCTAAATCCCTGCATCATTTATTCACCCTCATGTCATTCCAAACCTATATGACTCGTTTTTTTAAATTATCTGTGTTTATTATCTTTTTTTTTTTTTAGAATGGTTTGGTTACTAATATTATTCAAAATGACTTAACTATATTGCTTTAAAACAACTGAGATTCAATCAATTAATATAGGTTTGTTACTATGTTTAAGTGTCCATTAGTCATTTTTCTTTACCGTTATTGCAACATTCAAAGCATATGCATACTGAATATAAGATGCATTTGTACATTAAAAGACACATCTTTCGTTGTTCAGATCAGATCAAAAGAACACATTTGTACAGCAAAATTGCATAAAATTATGCACTGTACCCAGCAGCCTTAAGCCATCACTTATGCTTAAGGATGCACTGCCTGTCAGTGCTGATGTCTAGTTATTATGGATGCGCCTGAAGAAAACAACACAGCATCTTCCAAGTGACTTGATAACCTGATGAATTATGGGCTGACAGCGAAGTCAAAAGATAAACTCTGCACCTACAGGCAACCCTTCTGGGTTTGTTTTAAAATAACTTCTATCATTTTTCTGATTGAAAAAGAAATGTTTGTCCTTTGCAGAAGCATTTTTCTTCAGGATCCTGTGGCCCGAGTTCAACACTCAGTCTCAGATTATTGGATTCAATTGAATTCCAAAGCAGAAAATCAGTAACAGAGACAAAAATAAAGTCTACATTCAAAATCAGATATTAGTGACGCACACTCCCTTTTCATTCCTCAGAGCTCACAGAAGATTAATCATTCTAGGTCATTTACCAACATACTCCCTTCATTTCCTCCACACTTCCTATTAATGCGTTTAATTTCTACAGTTCCCAAGCTATGAATATATTTCCATTTCTATTCTCATCAACAATTCTCCAACATAGCATCTCCTTTTTCCCAAAGCACGTTGCCTGTGCTTTTTGTGTTACACTCGTCACTCTATCCTTCTTCATTTCCCTCAGCTTATTTATGAACTATTACCATCATACCGTAACACTTTATTAGGTCTGTAAAAAGCCAAGGGAATGAATCACCATCATGCTCTCGCCGTGCCTCTCTCACCCCATTCAATTTCCAATTCACCTCACCATTTAACACCTTCTCCAAATGTATCCACACCTAATTGTCAAAAATGACAATTCTTTCATGATTTACTCTCGCTCATATCGTCCGTTTTTGGGTGAACTATTCTTTGTGTGTAGTTGTAAGGTTTAAATTGAATAATCCAATAAAACAAAATGTAGCAAACCTGTCTCTTAAACCCTGTTGACACCTGTACGTCAACAACAGTAATGATTTTTATATTTAAAAGCCATCAATCTGATGCGTTGACATTTACATCAGACGCAAATGGTCAGACGGCTATAGTGCAGCAGACATTCAGTCCATCCGGCTGAGAAGGCCTGCATTCGATTTCACCATAAAGTCCACAATCATTTCTCTACATTAATCAATACCACAGTTTTACACTGTCCGTTGCTGAAATATGGCCTGAGGAAACATGAATAAAATCAACATCAGTATGCAGTGTTATGACAACACCTCTCGGACAGTATTAAGATTGAGCGTCGCCATTTTGCAGGTGGCCCAATGCACTCAGAAGCTTCATTTTGTAAAAGAAGCCTGAGAATCAGACTTGATGCTTCATACAGAAGCCAAAGACAAATACATACCGCAATGTGTGAAAGAAAACCACCAGCACAGAAGGCAAGCCACGAGGAAAGGAGGCTTTTGAAAGCATGTCTGGGTTCCCTGCGATATAATTAATTAATAAAGGAAACACGGGTGACATACTTGTTTATACCATGCAGAAAACCTGGGACACTTGAAAAGATGAAGGAATTAAAATTTTCATGAGTTGAAAAATCATATTTAGAAAGAAAAAGAGATTCTGCATGTTCTATTATATCTAAGGCATCAACTGGGAAAAATAAATTAAAGAGTGGAAGCAGAAAGATATGCTTTGGTAGTGATGAAAAAATACCCTGACCACCCTAACACCCTGTCTAAAACAAGCAAATACTTCTATGCAGTACTGCCGCAAACCTCATCTTGCTAATCCAGTCAATGTCACCGGCTTTGTAAACTGAACGAGCCTTTGAAATGCCATGAATTGTAAAATAGCCCAGGATTGCAAACTACATTTGTCAAGACCTTCGGTACAGACATTCTGTAACTACCTTTGATATTAAAGCAGAAAAAAAGAAAACCTCTTCCATTTAAACATTGGCAAACAATGAAGCTGCTTCAAGGGAAGGCATCAATAGTCTATTGTTGACCTGCACGTTGCAGAAAATCATGCAATTTGCTCGGCCCATAAAAATGGACGAGAAGGCCATAAATAGTTATACGTACATGCACGTTCAAGGCTTTGAAGATATATGGCCAATTTACTTGAAAATTGCACTTTTCTCTGTACATTCCAGACTAGTAATAGCACATAATCATGCAGGCCATGTCCTTATCAGGATATAACCTCTACAACCATCCTTGTCTCATTTCTTAATGAGTCATCAGAGTCTGACTATGTCCTTGTTTCTCCTTCTTCCTCAAGCATGTTGCCCTCGCCCCAGGTGTGCGTGTCAACTCTGGTGACAGTGAGCACGATGGCCGTGGTCGACCTCTACCTGCTGGAGCAGAGCATGCTGGGACCTCGAGGCGGAGCCCGTCCTGCAGTATGGCCATGTGTCGCTGTCGCGCTGGGTGACCTGTGCTTCCTGCTGGCGCTGCGCTTCGTTTCCGCCGGTGTGGTTTCGGAGGCTCGCTCTCCCCGCCGGGGCTACGCCAACGCTCTCTGGTTTCTCTTCCTCTCGCTGCTGCAGCTGAAGCTTTTCTTTGTGTGTCAGAACTACAGACAGGAGCGACGACCCCCGGATCCTCTCGCCCGCAAGACTCTGACTCTTTTACTTTCAGTGTGCCTGCCCTCGCTGTTTCTCATCCTGACAGGAGCCGATTACATGACTCCACTCCGAAGAAAGCAGGAGGTGCGCAGCCGGCTTCTGTGGGTGGTGGTAGACTTGCTTGATGTGTTGGATCTGCAAGCCGGGCTGTGGGAGGTGCAGGGAAGCGTGGGGGTTCCTCTTTGGGTGGAGGGTATAGTGTTCTTTTATTGTTACGTGCTGTTGCTATTGCTGCCGTGCGTGTCGCTCACGGAGCTGGGTGCCACTGCACTGCCTGGGCTCCAGGCGGCTCGGAAGGAGGCCATCTATCCGTGGCTCAGCCTGGTGACTATTAACCTTTTCACGCTCGTGCCCAGAGGGGTCGGGATGCTGTGGTACAGGGACCCACGGGTGTCCACCGTGTTTCTGGGGAAGAACCTGCTGGCTCTTGCGGTGAAGTTGAGCTCTGCCTGGGAGAGGCACAGAAAGGGCAGCGGAGGGGTGCAAGGTGCAGGAGCCGCCACAGGAACTGGAAACCAGACTCGAGGGGCGGCATCGGAGCAAGCCACAGAGCAGGAGCAAGAGTGCACCTCTCCAGTGCCATCCTCTACACGCTACCACACTCTCTCACGCACTCACGGACACAGCCACTCGCTCTCTCACGTCAGCTTAGACCCCACCGAGACCTCTCTGGGACCGGCATACATTTCCCATGAGCTCTAAAGGTCAAGAAAGAACCCCCGAAACTGCCAAAAACTAGAATTTGTAGGCACATAACTGTCTCGGGAGTCTATGTGCTTTTGGCAAGATTAGCAGAGATAACTCATCGTATTAGCACACTTTGTAGTTTGTACAGCTGATGATTTGTAAAGCCAAACATGAGCAGCCTGCTGCGGTGTGAAGCTCCCAGACAAAAATGATAATGAGGCAGAGGGAGGAAGGGGGGGGGGGGGGGTTTAATTAAGTGCCTTCTTAAAAGAGCAACAATTAATATTGTTACTCTTGTTCGTTTTGGTGTTCAACAAGGACTTGAATTAAACCATGTACTGTGAAGCATGACCACTGTTAATATTTCACTCTGTAATAAAAATGTTTCATAGACACCTGCCTCCACCATTGTTTCCAGGTCATAGCCAGATACTTAATATGTCGGTCTGACAAGTGAATTTTTGGGAAGACCTGTCAAACCTAATGACAATTTTTTTTAAAAACTATATGGGATGGAACTTCATTTAAAAAAAAAAACAACAACACAATTTTTATGGTTGGACCTCACAAACAAATTAATCCATTCCTCCATCAACTACATGGGAATTTCACGGTTGGACAAACACAGTACCAAAAGTATCCGCCAATCACTTCCAAAAGTACTCACAGTTTACTCACAGTTACATACACTGAGGTCCAAAACCCTGAGACTACGAGTTAAAAAACGTTTCTATTTTGCACTTTTATACTTCAACAAGTTCATTACTAAACAAATTTCAGGCCAAAATTGACTTTAGAAATTCCTTTAATTTGTACCTGTTTGTATCATCCCTCTTTGGTTTTAATGACAACAGCACTTAAACTGCATAATTTCAAGAAGCTTGTATAAAACCAGCACAGAATAAAGCACAAATGCTCTCATAATAGGAAGCAAATGTATTTATCCATCTGTACAATGATTTCACATGTCACCAATCTTTCAAAATGTATTATTTAGATTCAAATGACAGTTTCTCAATGTTGTCTCAGACTTTTAGACCCCTGTATGGGCAGCTTCAGGCATCTGTACACAGAATGGACAGTGATGGCTCATTTATCTCCACCTTTAAATGTATCACAGTAACCACAGCAAGTGTCCCCTCCATTGTGGTTACCAATGACAGAGTATGATGTAAGAGGGATACACACTTTCTGATGTGGTGATAGAGAATAAATCCTGGTACAGATTATGGTAGGGGGGTTGGGTATTATTGACTCTCCATCAGCAGCCTCTACAGCCCCCCCCACCCATGCTCTGATAAACCATTATTACTCATTTTAATTGAAAAGGAACTCATTTTTCAAAGAGCTAAGAGCTTATATCGCATTTCATTGATGATTTACATGGAATATTTACAGAACATAAAAGCAGACAAACTCGCATGACAAATGCTAAAACATAAGCCTAGCTATAAATTAATTGAATTGCAGAATGCAGTTCCACATGAAGCTGATTTAGCTTCAGAGGTATATCAGACATATGAACCAGACCAGAATACCATTTCTCAGCCTTTCATCTCTCTCTCTCTCTCTGTTCATTTAAAATGCACACCCTCCATGTTATGTCCCCTGCTTTCCAGTAATGAAAAGAAATCAGTGAAAGGAACAGAACTAGAAGGGTCAGACATGCACAATGTTCACAGAGTGAATATTTTACCTCAAAATTAAAAGATTCAAGATTGTTTTGCATAGCAAAATACTCAATTTGTTTGCAATTTGACATTATTTTGAAGACAATGAAGCACATCCTCATTCAAACTAACATTATGTAAATTGTAAAAGATGTGTATGTATGTGTATATATATATATACACACACATACATATAGTACTGTGCAAAAGTCTTAGACCGCTAGTATTTTCACCAACAAAAAATGGTTTTAAGTGGGTTATTTCCATCTTTTTCAGTAGCGTGTCAGTTGGAAATATCAGTTTACATTTCCAAACATTATTTTTGTCATTAATTGTAATAATGCAGTAAAGTAACAGAACAAACTGAGACAGACTCCAGAAGAACTGTGGCAACGTCTCCAAGATGAAGAAAAGAAACCTACCTGGAAAGCTACAGTAATGTTCAGTTTTAGACCAGGGGTGCACTCAAAAAAATTATTTCCCAACACTGTTCAGTTGATTTAAAAAAATATATATTTTCATTTAACACAATTCTGTTTGGTTCCCCATTTAAACACCTGCACTGTGTTAAACTGACTTTTTTTGTTGCAACTATATTTTCATTTTGAAAGAACACAAATGATTATAATTATGTAACTAGGAACTGGATTTCCCCTTCCCATCATGCATTGCACAGGGCAGGATAAGGAAAGGTAATCTTGAAATAAAACGTCATTTTTATTAAGATGATAAAACTGGGAGACTTGTAAATGTTTAATGCTATTTTATGTTTGTATTTAAAAGACCTTCTGCTATGTTCGTGTTCATGGGGGTTACCACTGGGGTAAAGTGTAGAGCATGTGCTTAGGGACCTGCTAAAACAAAGTTGTTTTAATAATAATAATAATAATAATACTTTGGGTATGCCGTGGTTGTATCAAAACCATCTTGTGTTATGCATAACAAGTTGGCTAATGCCTGAAGTTAAGTAAATCAAACATATCTTATTTTTTCAGTGTAGAAGGATGTTTTCCTATTAATTTATTATTCAGTTAAATGTTCTACTCAGTTCAACAAGCATAAAATGTATAATTTTCATTAAAACTATATTTGATCAAATTGAGTTGACCCAACTCAAAATTAATTAATCATTAATTAATTTTAAAAAAGTACAGTACTGTACAGTATATAGGCCTGCAGCTATGGTTACCAATGCTTTATTTATTTGTTGTGAATTCAGTAAAAACAGTTACATTGTTAAATATTATTACATTTCAACTTTTCTGTTAATATTTACATTTTAAAATGTAATTAAATACATAATTTATTCCTGCGAGAATCATTATAATATGCTGATTTGCTGCTCAAGAAACATGTTATTATCAGTGTTGAAATCAGTTTTAATATTATGCTTGTCTTTGTGGAATTGTATTTTCAGGACTCCTTGATGAACAGAAATTTCAAAAGAACATAATTTACAGTATACATATATAATTTATGTATCTACATAGATTACAAGAGAAAATAAGAGTTAAAAAGTGTGCCAATAACACATGATGATAGTTTTCAGGTAAATGATCCCATTATTGACATGACAATAAATGCAAATCCTGTAACGGTTTACACATATCTAGATTTTAAGGGTGAAATGTGATGTGGACAAGTTTCAGAAATTCACCCATTTACCTCACTAAAAAAAAAAAAGCACAGTCTGCTTGGTCTCCATGTACAAAACACTTGAACTATTGTCTTATACGCCCCTCTTTTATTCTGTCCTCTGTTTCTCTCCTCCATCCGGCTGAGTTAATTTCTCTCTGGACTGTAATTACTCTCCTCCACAGAAGCTGTCAGTTTCCTCCCTCTCCTCCGGAGCTCCTTCTTTTATTTCTCTCGTTTGTTTAAATTTGCCCTCCGGCCGACAGGCAGCCTACCTCTGTGCGCTTACCCTGTCAGGGATGGTTAAGCAGACGAGAGAAAAAACGAAGGAAGGAGAAAGCGGGAAGATTAAAGGGCCAGAGCTGTAAGCTGAAGGCCTGCTGGCTGCAATTTATTTACAGTTTAATACACATAAAAGTTGAGCCAAAGATGGCAGCACAGGCACAAAGGCAAAGCAGAACTGACAAGAGCAGGGGTAGACACATGCTGAAACACGCAACTGCACGTGTTTAACTGACATATGGTGCTGCTCTGCTTGACTGATGCTCATTACACCTCATATTTAGTTCACAACAGCTTCCTTCAGCAGGCAAGCACACTCAGGAGGCCAGGTTGACTTGCACTAGCAGAAGAAAATGTGTCTCATTTATTATCATCACGATGGGCAAGGGACTGTAATGACATCATTACAGCTGTAATTAGCTTGTTAGTTATGAATGTGCTTTACATATGAGAGCAGAGTGTGTCAACATTTGGCTAAACGGGTTTCCCAAGGTAGTCCCTATGGTGGAGAAAAACACAATACCTTTAGAGGCTGTAAATAAATGAAAGCAGGGTTTTGTTTCAGAACATTCAGCTCAACAACTAGAAATGGTCAAAGCTGTAAAGCAGTGACAGCAGACGTGCTTGTAACACGGTTTTGTTCACATTGTGGTGCTTTCCTAACCACTAGAGCAGTGTTCCTCAGGCTTTTTAAAACCACCATCATAAACAACACTCTTCAAAGGCCAGACTCTCTTATTTTCTGTCAATTTAATTTCAGGATTCCAAAAGTAAGACAAAAAGCAAAAAACAAGCAAAAAAACTTTTTGATTATTCCAGAAAATAAGCTTAAAATATCTATATTTTTGTCATTAATCACTAACCCCCTTGTCGTTCCAAACCCACAAAAGCTTTGTTTGTCTTAGGAACACAATTTAAGACATTTTAAATAAAAACCGGGAGGCTCCCATTGACTGCCAAGTAAATTACACTGCAAAGTTGTTTTTGTCTTTGTACAAGACGTATTCTTGTCATTTCATATTGGGATGGAGTAACCCTGTAAGTCTTAAATTATTTACCTTGATCATTTGAATTAGAACACTTCACAAGTACGTGTCGGGTCACAGACAATATCTGTAGTCCCACTTTAGCCACTAAGTAAAAGTTTCAACAATTACAAGTACTAAAAGTGTTGAGTTTGCGTCAACCACAGACCTTATTTTAGTATTTAACAAAATCTCATTAATAATGGCATGTGCTAAAATGAATTTGAAAAATAAAAATGAACCAAGTCTGCTGAGGTATCCCAGGTTGAGGACCACTGCAAAGCAAAGGCCACGAACGCAATAAAGAGTAAAATAATGAAGCAGAAATGAAATCAGTGGTGAAAGAGAGAGATCTAAAAGCTTACCTGTCCCAGGATGGGGCCCAGTGGTGGCCCAGGAGCTGCCTGTCCAGACCTTACAATTGCTCTGATCACACCTCCAGTATCCAACTTTTTCACAGCCTTTGCTGCTTTCGATATCTTTGACATTGTCTATGTGTCTGTCCTGCCACACGTCAGTCCGTCCCCTTTGCCTGTTGGGAAAGGTAATTATTGAGGTCTCCTTAATTCATTAAAAATTCAACAACAACAAAAAAAAATCAATGCATGTCCAGAGGTTGAAAAGTAAGTTACACAAAAGCTCTCCGATCCATAAGAGCTCTCCCAGGAGTGCACAGTGGCCTTATCTCGAGACTCTGTAAGTGAAGACAGTCGCGAGGAGAAGTGCTATGAAACCTCAGGCCATTCAGAGATAAGGGATAAAAGCACAGGTGCGTCACACACTCAAGGAGCTTCTGTGCTTGGCTGCCTTCAACGATTCCCTGCACTCTGCTGATCCATTACGGTTAGCTGGCGCTCTATGGGTCTAGATCAGGAAGGGTCGATGGAGCAGATTGGACAACAGCCACCAAGCACCAAAACACGCACAGAATTAGCGTCACACACAAGGGCGAAAGAGTGGTACCTGGTTTTTCCGGAATTCAATTACATGATCCAATCAATTAGTTGAGTGGTGGAAATAGCCTGAAACATATGCGCTCAGGGAAGCATGAGTCATAAAAACCACACCCCATAATCTGATATACACCAAAGGCAATAAAAGCCATTACGAATTCAGCGTCATTCAGCCGATCGCAGCCTGGCTAATTACAAATATGACAGGAGGAGAACTTGACTCGTTTTGTGACGGTTCACACCAGGTGAAAACAATATCTCCAAATTATTCACAGCGCTCTGTTCCCAGGTTAACCTGACTATTTATATATTCATAAATGCAAGGGAGATGAGGACAGAGGTGAAATAAACACACCTCGCTAGCCACACGTTGGAACGCGCCATTGGTTTTAATGCCAAGTTAATCCTCGCATCTGTGCGCGCAAGGAGCAAAGAGTGCTTTTCGCAAACGTCTTGGATCTCAGAATACACAAGCTATCTGTGGAGAGCAGAAGCAGCAGATATAGGCTCCGCAATCACACCGCGTTAAAAATTACTCTCAGGGTTTTCTTTAAAATGCCAATCACATGCTGGCCTTCATTTCGCCGTTCTATTTCATGCTGTTCTCCAAACATATTTTTGCTGTTTTAAAAAGCATGCTGAAGCTCAAATCAATTTGAGAGGCAGTCAGGGAAGGTTGGGCTGCTGGTAAACCTCCACTTCTTGGCAGGTGGTCCAACCGTTTTAACATATTCAGAAGCAGAAGAGAACAATCAACAATCCTGTGAGCTGAATTGAAGCAATTTATTTGGAACATTGTGTTTGGCACCAATTTAATTTTTTTTTTGAGGGACGTTTACTGGGTGCCGACAATAACAGTGTATCTTACTGTTTTGAAGAAACTTGCATGAAATTTCTTTCCCATTTAAAGCAACTCTGTTGACGTGATGGGGGTATAAAATACACGATGAAAGAAAAAAGTCGGAGGATGAGGGACTATGGACTGCAGGCATGTTCTGTCAAACTTTGCCGTGCTTGCTGGGTTTCCTGCTTTGAAGCACTCTTTGGCTTTTCAAATTAGATTAAATTGCTTGAGAATAATATTTGATATTCACAGGAAAAAACACGTTTTGTTTGAAGTATTATGATTAGCAAATAAGAAACAGCATGAATACACTACATTCGTAGCTTATGGTTAATAAGATTTCAATTGTAATGGAAGAAGTCTCTTATGCTCACCAAGGTTGAATTATTTCAACATCATATAAAATGGCAAAGCTACATTTTCATCAGCC
The DNA here is from genome assembly GCA_032361145.1 of Enteromius fasciolatus. NCBI lineage: Eukaryota > Metazoa > Chordata > Actinopteri > Cypriniformes > Cyprinidae > Enteromius > Enteromius fasciolatus. Next base: position 13,966,497 of record JAUMHR010000064.1, read on the forward strand.
ATTACACTCGAGGTTATGTGATCCTTCAGAAATTATTGTAACATGCTGATTTGCTGTTGAAGAAACATTTCGTATAATTATCAGTGTTGCAAACAGTTGTGCTGCTTAATATTGGGGACTTGAAAATATAGCTGGTGCACGACCTAACAACATTTTACCCTGTGAAAACAATGCCTTGATTTGTCTACAAGATCAGATTTTAAGCTCATTGAACGTCCTGCAAACACTGAAACCATTACTGCATGGTACATCCGTATCTGTTCGCTAAAAATTAATCTTTAGCCAATAGGCCATTTGATTTTTTTTTTCTACATTGTCTAAACAAAGAATAATGAAGCAAGTATACAAACAATTGGTTCGTGAAAATTAATTGTTGCAATGTTTCACACTGAAGTATCTTGACCATAACAGTGATGAAAAGGAAATGCCAAGCTGTGGGATTTTAAATTGCACTGGGGAAAAAAGGCCAATATACCATTAGCAATAAACGAACGTGGCTAAGGTTTATTTATTTATTTTGTCCATTGGCCAAAAAAAAAAAATTTGGATGTTAAAAATCCCTGGACTGAAGTAAAGTGAATTAATATCTTAATGCAAATTCAGAGAAAGCAGTAACGCAAGAAAAACCTCAGAGACCTAAAGCTGTTCTGTCAAACTTCAGTTCAAAGGGATTCAGGTTTCAGGAAAATGAAACACTCAAGGGAGTCAATGGCATTAACAGGGCTACATCATTCCTGATTTAAGATGACAAAGAGAGACAGGACTCTCTTTATGAAGTGATTTAAGAACCTCAAAACCATTCCCTCTGCAGCTTCACATTTACATATATAGATTTACAGCCCGACTTTTGAAAGCCAGCCAGTTCATTTGGATTCCCGTTCTCTTGATATATCTGTTTTTGGTTTGAGACAAATTGAACTTGCAGACATGGGAAAACATGTTTGTTGAGGCAAGAATAGCCCATTTAAAATACTGCTGAACAAGCAATTGTGGTTTTTCGCAAAGTAGACAAAAGCTGGAAAATAAATGAGGAGGAAAGTGCATAAAACATTTATGCATAGCAGAAATAACTGGTAAAATGATTTAATTCCTTCTACCAGCTTGCATTTCACACTAAATGGGAAGATATGGGACAATTGGCCTTTCTGCGTTCACTGTTGTGTACAATGGTAAATGAAAACATTTGCTCACTAAATGCAACTAAATGAAGCAGCACAGACACAAAACTGAGATTCTGTCCTCCTCAAATAACAAACCATGGTGCAACATAAGTCGCAATTCACTGAGCAGGCTGTTGTTTCAGAATTCAGCTCAATTCCTCTGATGCCCTCCAGGTGCGTATTGATTTTGACAAGACCGCAGAGTGCAATTTGTGATAACCTCAGCAAAGAGCTAAACTGACGTCTAATTTACAACAGCAAACTAGAAAAAGGTGGGAATACTCAAAATGACATTGAAGCATCACTACTGTGTCAAATATATCATCATTAAAAAACACTTATGAGCACTAGTTTCAGTCAACAAATGTAAATGTGTGGGGATATCATGGTTTACATAGACATAAATTCAGAAAGTGTGTTTTAGCTCAGGTATCTTACTCTTTACTTCCCTCTGAAAACGTTATTGTGTATTTTCCCCACAAGGTCAAATTTATATTGCTAAGCTTGCACAGAATAGCCACCAAATCCCATTCCGTCCTCTCTCAGAATAAAGCAATCCGTTTTCGGTTGCACCTTCACGAAATGGAAATGAGCAGCAGTTTCTCTGGCTCTTTCCCAAAACAAGCTTGGAGGTGTGCTATTGTGTGAAAAAGCAGTTTTTCACAACTACCTTAGCTACTACAATTTCACTAATGTACAAAACAACGATTAAGCTCAGAAGACGACATCTTTAGAAGGATCTGCTTTTTAAGATGTAAGTATTTCAGAGTAACAATAAAGTACAACAAGCTCAAAAACACTTCCAACCTGCAGCTGCTCTTGGACAATAATAACAATAAAAAGCATAATAATAATAATGATAAACAGCAATATAATGGTACCGAATTAAACAGCATAGCATGTCCAGGTCATTTCAAAACAGTATATTTATTCCAACTAACAACTTCTAAACTAATTTTACTTTTGGGTCTGTATGCTCCAAAAAGAGCTGAACTTTTTACATGGCCAGCGCACACAGTCACGTGACCACAGCTGTCCAGTTTGCCCTTTAAAGGATGCTGTCTGTCAAAACTCTATGAGAGGAAGTATGTAACATCTCATACACATTCAACTAACGTAACGTGTTAGTACACTTAACGAGCACATTATTGAAATAGTGGGAAACAAAAACACTTCATTTAAATAACCGGCTGTCATTATAAACCGCGCAATTTAAGCATTAGTGTGTCTTCCACCGTTTACTAAAACACTTTTTAAAGAGAATAGAGTTAATAGTAATGATAATATATATATAAAAGACATGCATTTAGCATATGGCAGTGTTTTTACCTAAAGATGGTTGATAAGCAGCTTCGAGTACATGTTTGAAACACAAGATACATTTGATTATGATATAAGTAAATGGAAATATGAATTACATTACCTGCTAGTGGAATAATATGCTCTCGCGTGCACCCGAAAAAAGACCTTCACGTTAGTATTTGAACCATGCGCGCTGCCATATTGCCTTTACTGTCACTTCAGACGGTTTGGTGAAACCAGATAGACTGCCCCCACATGGACAGGAGGAGGATTACGCCTACACATACAGAACTAATATAGCATTTATAATTTAAATAATTTGTATTGAACGCTACGTAACACATAAATGCAATTTAAAACTGTATATGTTTTTATAACTGCCCACATCACTGTGTTTATTTGAAGTGGCGTCGGTGAAAACCAATGAGCGTTTGTATTATTGGGCTTCATTTTCAACACTAGATGGCGAAGTGAGACTTTTTATCGACTGTCTGACGCATTGCGTCATTTCCCGTGCGCCCCTGTATGTGTGCATGAGCTGTGTGCTGGCTGACCGCTTTTGTTATAAGATATCTCTGTTTGTTATTAGTTAGCAGCATATAAAGTGTTCTGTGATTAGAATAGCTGTTGTGATGGCTGAAGCGATTCAGAAGAAATTACAGTCCGAGTTGGAGAAATACCAACAACTGCAAAAAGGTATGCCATCACAATGTTAGCTAGGTAGCTATCCATGTTAGCAGTCCCCCCCCAGCACTCAACAACATGTGGATGTTGTCTGGCATTTTAATAATGTTTTATATATTTGACTACAATACATAAAGAATTGCCTGTAATCACAAATTAGGGCCCTGAAGATGGACTGATTTAGCTTGTCAGTCCAGTCCCGAGCTGTCAAAGTGATCTGCTTTTTCAGTGCAGTCATTAAAAAGTGTTATTTTGTTCTTGTTGACACGTTAGATTCGTCTAATGTACATTTTATGTATGTTTGGTTTACTGTGGATATTTTTTTCGCAGATGTCAGTAAAAGTATGTCAGCGAGACAGAAATTGGAGGCACAGTTGACTGAAAATAATATTGTTAAGGAGGTAAGAACCTAATTACAGCGTATCTTCCACATTAATTTATGCATACACGTTCATTTTCTTATGCTGATCATGTTTTACCATGTTTAGGAGCTTGGATTGTTGGATAGCCAAAATACAGTTTACAAACTAATTGGACCAGTTTTGGTCAAACAAGATCTAGATGAAGCTAAAGCAACAGTGAGCAAGAGATTGGAATACATCAATGGGGAAATGTATGTATTGCATTTGATTCTGCTGTATTTGAGTGTCTTGTTCACATAGGCAAACTCCTAACTGATCTCTTCTTCATCTCAGTCAGCGATATGAAAATTTACTGAAGGAGATGGAGAGGAAGTCTGAGCAGCATCGGGAGGTTCTGTCCAGCCTGCAGCAGGAGTACCAGCGCGCTCAGGGGCAGGCTGTTGCGAAAGTCTAAATGGATTATGATTCTGGACACTAGTCTTATCCAGCAAAACTCAGAGACTGAATATGCCTCCTAATAACACATGCTTGCTCACACGTCTGTTAACAGAATGCTGTAGGTTTTTTGTTTGATGCTTAAGCGATCAATAAATTTTGTTTATTTATGTTCAGCCTCCTCTTTTCGTTCTTGCAGTTAATATGTTAAAAGTGTTCATTTTGACATCATTGGACCCTTAGTTAGAAAAACGAGTTGAACGCAACTACAAAAATATAACTTGTTCCAATCTAATGTAATAGCTAAAGAAAAAAATCTGTGATAGCATTGTTCTTAAAAAAAAAAAAATGGGTGTCAAGTTTTCAGTACTCTCAGTAGTATTATTACGCGCTGTTGTAACACTCACCAAATAGCGTTAAGTAGTTTTCTGTAACTCAGTGCCAAGGTAATATAGCCTATTACAAAGACTAGTGTATATTGTTCAATTAAATTTAAGATTTTAATTTTTTTTTTACAATGATAATAACTCAAAATTCATAGTGACATACAAATTGTGAACAACATTGCTGTTGATATTTGCCTCGAGTAATCTATGCAGAACAGTTTTTAATGCAGAGTTAAGATGAATAAGAAACTAAATTCAAATAGGTTAATCCATAATTCTGAATATGGATTATTTACATGAAACAAGCACATAGGCTAAAAAGAGTTGTAAGTTTGGTTTTTAAACAACAAGCTTATATGATCAAATTAAATATTTAATACATTTTATTTTTGTATATTTTCGAATACTCTATATTCTGTGCATTGCACATAAACAAAATATGCAGATGCATTGCATATAATTTGTAATTATATAGATAGTTACAAGAACTGTGCAAGTAAAATAACTCATAAAGGTTATGTTTCAGTCATTTATTGTATGCATTTTTGGTTGGTTTATGATGATTGCTTGCCGTTTTTAAGAAATGTCAATAAGTATATTGATGCTTTTAGGAAAAATGGCAGGTTAGATGTTGAACATAACATTTATTGGATGTACCATATAGTGAACTAAACTGAGTGAATTTGATTAAATTGGGTTCCCATCTGTTAACTATATAAAATAGAAGAGAAAACGGCTACTAAAAAAGTTACAATTATTCTCTTTCCTATTTTATTCTGGGAATGCCTGGAGAATGAGTAAAATAAAACAGGACACTGAAGTTTCTCATTAGCTCATTTTAATGGAATGTGTGTAGTTCTGAGTTTTCGTTTTAGGAAATGAATGGAAATTATTGTAGGTCATAGCAAAAATGCAACTGTTATTATTCTAAAAATAAAGGTCATAAGGCATATTAATGTGTATACACAAATACCTACACGTTCACAGAAGCACAAGACCTTGGTCAGGTACTAATACCTCCCACTGCTGTGCATCACTGGCCAAGGCCTTGAGAGTTGCCCAGTGAGGCGACTCGTTTTTCTAATTAAAGGGGCAGGCGAGTTGTGCATACGGCCAGATGTTGCTCAGGGTAATGTCATTGAAGCGCTCGGTCAACAGGGTGTGTATCCGCCCCTGCGCAACAGGCCATCAGACGCGCATTGGAGAAGCGCTGAAGCACAGACGTCCGCATTGTGGATGCTTACCTCCAATTAATATCCCGCGGAGGGGGACCTGTCCCCCTTCATTTCCCACCCGCCGGGGATTAACGCACATGAATAAAAGGCATTAGAAGAACGGCGCTACTTGTAAGGGAGCTGTATACGCTTTAAAAGCAGGTTGCCAACACACCCGCATTAAGTCCAAATCGCAAACTGTGGCGAAAAGCTTCTAAAGGGATTAGCTATTTATTGAAGCAATAATATGCAAAGCTAATTAAACAGTCTTTGAGGTATTATTCGCCTTTTTGAAGTAGGTAGACCTTTTGGACTGAGTAGGGTGAATTATGCGCGGTAAAGCGGAAGCTTTATCATTCCAGGGCTTTGAGATGGCACAAACGTCCGACATGAACATGTAATAGGAATGTTAAATCATTGTTGAACAATCCTATTCACTTGAACTGTTGTTTGAAGGAGAGTGTGACTGTAATTTTAATGTTTATTACACGCGTGCGCGTCTCCATCGTCACCTAAACACGCGTGTCTTCTGCACTGTGAATTGTTTTCATAACCAGGTCAGGACACGCGTCGGTTTCATTTTACAGTTCTTTGCCAAATGGCCAGGATGACCACATGTTGAACTAGTAAAGTGGGGCGATTGCTTTTCTATAAACGTTGTTCCCATGAGTTAGGTGTCAACCAGAGAAACAGTCAGCGCCTAACGTTCGTGCGTAATTTGGCAACATCTGACAACAGGTCGAAAGCAAGAAGTGTGGCGCAAAAAAAGAAACAACACACAACTTGTTTGCTCAAAAACAAGCTTGACCAAATGTGTCAAATCAAGCCACCGCGAGCGAGTCAAGCTTAGTGGAAAATGTTTGTAAGTTGGTGTTTTGGAAGCAAGAAGATGCTCAAGGCTCGTGCCCGCTCCCGAGAAAACAAGTTGACACATACATAGGTGTAAAATAGAATTTGTTTATAACAGTACGATCGTAAAAACTGTATTCTGCCATTCATTTTCTAACTTTAAGATATGAATGAGATACGAGATTAAAAAAAAAGACGCACAAAAATAAATGGTAGTGTCTGAGAAATAGTTTTACGATTAAACAACAAGGCCTGCAAAACTTCTGAGGTTTAACTGAATAAGTATGGATTTAAAATCGTCTGGTAAAGCTAATTGAAAACTAATGGCAACACAACATTCAACAGTCCAAAAATAATTTATAGGACTACTTTACATTACATCTACATTTTATAATTGTAAGTTTGATATACTTGGCTGCGTACATTGCTCTTTGTTGACCAGAACAGACAAAAGCACACATCCGGTCTGGATAATCTATTTACACCCTTTGTGCTGAATAGCATTTGCGAGACTTATCTGTCTGTAATAACCGGTTCAGGCATCAGACGGTGCATGGCATCGTTCAGAGGTCTAATCTCATTTCAGCTCAAACTCGTTTATCTAAGAGCTTATCCAGAGCGACAAAGCGAAACAAAGCTGCGCGTGAAGGTTGATTTAGGGGAGAGTATGAGCGTTAAGTACAACTAAGCCATTATATCTAGTGGTAAATCTACTTTCCAGGCCATACTGTTTTATGACAACTTTTTGTCTTTAAATACGTTATTGTATAGTTTGGCATGTAGATAGCGAAGTCTTCACAGTAGACTTGGCGTGATTTTACTAATTAAAGCCTAACATAAAATTAATTATGTTATTTGAGATCTGTAATTTGAACATTTTGTCATGATTTAGGCTACTATATTATATCGAGTATATAGGCCTAGAATAGGCTATTATGTATTAATATAGGCTACTAATAAATTCCAGCATCATGTTCTGATAAATTAAACCGTTCAACATTTGGTTAAAGGCCCGTATATAGACCACACCTAAGCAATCTACACCTCAATTCTTTATATCTTCCATAGATTAAGTGCAACGTTACTAAAATGACCAAATGATTGCCCAATAAAAATCTGCAAATGCCAGGCCTTTTATCGAGTTATCTATCGTTATCACGTTGGAACGCTGAACATTCACACCATGTCTGAAGAACAATGCCGTTCAATGCCGAATATCTCTCAGGAAATGAATTAATGGACATGCAATCATTAGAAACAGGAGTAGGCCAGAGATAAAAGAATATATCCCCAGAGAGGTTTAATTCTTTGCTCAAAGTATAAGAAAATATACTTTATGAACATTTCACATTTTGCTGACATGAAAAATAACAGCAAATAAAAATCATTGCTATTTTTTCTGACCAAAAAAAACCCCAGAATTGTTTTAGTGTTTTAGAAGAACACAAACACATGGCAGTTACCACAAAGAAAAAATAAAATTTACACTAACGTGTGCTAAACAGTTTCTTGGCACTCAAGTAAAAAAAAATAAGAACTAAACCATTGAAATGTTCACCCCGTTAAGTACATGATTCTCCATCAAAATGGATTTTGAAAAAGTCTTGAAAGAAAATTCTGCTGATATAAAAGCTTCACAGTTCTAACTAAGAAATATATTCATCTCAACACAAGTATGTATCTTGTTTGTTTGGCTGTAAGATCACCAAACACACTATACAGGCACAGATTTCTCAATGCCTTTTTATAACAAAATAAATCTTTGGCATCTACTGTACAAAATCCACATATTTACACTAATAACAGTCTGTTGTCCCAGTGTTGCTCCAACACCGCTGAATCATTAATCACAGCAGACCAAGCTGGCCTTTTCAGTCTTTAGAGAGCTTTGCAGGGACTTTGGACGTGATCTTCTACCAAGGTCTCCAGACAGCATCACAGAGCAATATAGGTTGCTTAGGACTTGAAGTCATGGAGGGAGCAGAGAGAGCAGTTCTTTGTGCAAGCTTCGCATAGCCAGATGGTGTGCAAGAACTGCTCAGCTGGACACGAGTGAGATGCTGCTGTCCAGGCAGTGGTGAGTCCTCATTGAGATGCACCTGAGTCTCTCTGCGGGATGGTGTGGACAGTAGCTGTACTTGGATTGAATGTGATTTGTGAAGGTTTCCGCATGCTTTCTCCACATCCTGTCCAAACGCATGGCTGTTGCTAGCAATAAAATTGCTGACTCGTATCAGACATGTCCTCATTCCATCACGGTAGCGTTGACATTTGCTAGGTGAACTCGGCTCCTCGTCGACCTCCTCTGTGCGTGCTCTTTTTCCTCTGGTGATTTTAAAAGGGTCAGTACCCAGTCCTTGGTCAGCTCTTAAGAAGTGCACAACACTTTCCAGGATTTCAGCCTTTTCGACTTTAGGGTTCTTGAGTTTCTATTGATATAGAAAAAAACATGTGGTCAGATAAAGACGTCTTTTACAGGCTACATTAATTTAGAGTCTTTATTACTCACCTCATTGTGTGTATTCTCAAGTAATAGCATCCTCAGAGTTTCTAGGCTTTGATTAATTCGATCTCTCCTTCTTTTCTCCATGAGAGGTTTTGAGACCTGTAACATTAGAAATAGCACAGTTTAAATATTATGGTAAAATACCATTCTTAAGAGCCATACCAATAATCTTCATATCACATTTTGCCACACTGCCACAGAATAGCCCAACATGTAAGGCTATGTGAATCATAATTATATTTTGAAGATACATTGTGAAAAAAAATTAAGTGTGGTTTTTACCCGTCTCGAGTCTTTTTGTTCTGGTATGTCAGCAGCTTGTTTACTCATTTTGACCATTAACGAAATCCCTCTAAAATGAGATTATAAGGAGTTTAGGTCATTTATGGGACCGTCAGTATACGCCCACTCTTCTCATTATGAATAATAAAAGAAGACGAACCAATCACGGGCGCCCTTGAGCTAGCCCCTCATTAATATTCACATACAAGCTGGACGAACGGGACAATGCCTGTAAATAATGCCAATTGTGAAATAAGAGCCAATAATGACCCATTTAGCCACCCACTGGGATGTTTAAACGATGGCTAAGCCTATTCAGTTAAGGTATTGCCAAAGATTATCAAAGAAGGTTTGAACCATTCACATGCGTTATAGGCCTATTCAAAAGAACCACTGAAAGGCGATTAGGAATATTACCTGCTGTAATTTCAAATCGTTATGATTATCGATAGACAATAAAGTGCATGTGGCCAGTTATAACACTGCAGTGTAGGCTCCTACTGTTTCTGCACGTTGTGTATTTAACAATGATATTTGAGGATATTTTATGCAGAATAAGGTGCTTTCATAGGCTAAATAATGCCTTGCAAAGTCTATCCATCTTGTAAATTCAATTTGACTTTTCAGCTGGTGTTTTTCAACAGGTCGGGTCTCAGTCTTCCCCCATACTCTGAAGCGCCTTTAATAAAAGAGGACGCGTTTGCTTGGTCGAGTCACTGAAGTGTGTCTTCAATTGAAAGTGGCTTTTTGATGTGTGTGGGGTCTTTCCTCGTGTTCGCAAATAATTCTCCTGCCTAACGAACGAGGCCTATATAATTTCATTTGGAAACGTCTTTTTATTAAAGAAAATTAAGCTTAAATAACGAGCAATACTTATAAAAAAAACATACCATCTTCCAATAATACGTTTTTTAAAAAGTTTCAAATGTCATTCGAAACGTTTTGCTTTGCTTTATTCCTTCACTTGACCATTCCAACAATTTACAAGTGTAAGCGTGGGACAGTAATGGTTGGCCTAATCGCTCACACTTCTATCAAAACACTACCTTGCAGCACACTTAACAGATTTGCTCTAAAAGCCTGGCCATCACACCTCTTCACATCCCCCTTTTCACCATAAAGCAGGATGCGCGTGTACTTTTCATTGACGAATACGAGCTAAACTCAGTTGGCGCGCGACTCCAAAAATGCAGCGTATTTTCTTTATTTTTACAGTAGCCTAAGCATTTTCCTATTCTCTAAAGTGAATAGAAAAAAATATAACAGTTTCCACGGCCTCCACATTATATGTGTATCATATGTATCATTATGATATTTGTTACCCCTATTATTTGGCACAATAAATACGTACAAATACTATCTGTAATTTAAAATGTTTTTAAAAAGTGCGATGCTTTTACCACTGCAGATTGTCATTTTGGCGATTCAACTTTACTTTTGACAAAATTGTTATGGTAGATTACTTTCATTCACCAAAATGTCAGGACAGATGCCATTTGTGCCCATACGCGTTTTAGCAGTTCACCTAAAGAATTGTTCTAAGCTGTTTATTCAAAGCCATTTGCTGATATTTGCATAGCCCTACTGCAGTATGCAATCAAAACTTTTTGGCAAACTTTTTCCCCAGAACCAAATGCGCCATCAAATGTGTCCAAATACGCGTAGAAATAAAGCTTCGGTTTTATTGATGTCTCTTTAATCTTACATATTTAAATATTTTATTCACCTGCTTCTGTTTTGCTTGTCCTTTAATGTCATAACACGTATATTTATTGTTTGGTTTAAGGCTGGGTGGAAAGTTCACAATGCCTGCGTCATTACCACCTCTCCGCCAATCAGATGCAACCCCAAAAGCTTAAAATTCCCGTTTGGCTCGATTCCAGCAGTTTCCCACGTCTCAGAATCAGCGTGAAGAGCCAACTGATCAACTCTCAACATGACGAAGACGGAAGGCGTCAAAAGAGTAAGTTTGTATAAAAACTTTAAATTTAAAAACCAGAACTTTATGGTAAACATAGCCAGATTTATGTTTATTTGATTCCAAGCAATAGATAATAAATGTTGTTTAACATTAAAAGCATTGGAAACTTACTAACAGTTTTAATTTTTACCTTTGTTTAAAGAGGTTAAAGCCTGTGATAGAGAAGAAGAGAAGAGACCGAATCAACCACAACCTTGACGCGTTAAGAGATCTGCTTTTGAAGAACACTGCAGACACGGTGAGTCCCTGCCCTCGATTTTGGATGCACTACTTCGCATTATTTCTGCCCTACTTCTTTGAAAACCTCCTAAAATACCTCTCCCTCCACAGCGTTTGCAAAATCCCAAACTGGAAAAAGCCGAGATTTTAGACCTTGCAGTTCAGTACATAAAAAAGACCACAAGAAAAACGGAGACAAAGGGTTTGTTTTTACTTGAACTTTTTACTTCATCCATCTGAAATTATTAATCCATCTAAAATTATTAAATTATTATTTATTAGTAATAATTTATGTAATCTTTCTGCAGTGACCTCTAATCAAATGGAATCTAAGGCCACTCAGAAGCAGTCTGTTTCTACAGACCCCATCTACACCAGTGACTTCTATGTCCCAGACTTCTATGGAAGGTTCAAATCATCTGAACAGAAAGAGGTTCTTCTGAAACTGGGGGTCAACCATAACAACCTAACTGGTGCTTCCAAAGCAGACAATGAACCAGTTGCCCAGACGGGCTTCCTTCTATCACCGTTAGGCCAGAACCACCAGCAGAAACTTCTCTTAAACCCTGAATCATCTTTGAATGGCTCGAAACTTCTGCATCAGTGGACTTCCCCTCCCAGGTCATTATCATCATCACAATGTAGCTCCCCACCATCATCTCCCACTTTTACCAGCTTATCCTCTTCTCCCAGTAACTCCCCTCCATATGTATTCATGCCTTGTCATCTACCTGCTCCTTCTGATTCACTGTCACCTCTTTCACTCCACATGTCTGTCATTGTGCCTCAGCCTATTCTGCCCAACATAGCTAGAGATTTTACCCCACCACAGTCTCCAGTACTGGCTCTTAGACCAGAACCTTTTGCTCTTCCAACCCAATCTGTATGGAGACCATGGAGCTGAATTCTTGCCATGAAAGGCTTTTCCCTTTCATTTAGGCACTGCTCCGATGGGAGAAATTACCTCAAGGACCTTATGGGATGTATGGTGTGGCACGAGCACAGGGTTATAACCTGCGCTTGCCTTCAGTTACTATTAGCCTACTTTTGTCATGTTTTCAATGACGTATATTTGTAACTCTACTATTTATTGTTTTGACCAATGTTTGTCTTCTATGTTATACATGTGATTCTAGCAGTGAAATAAAGTCTTTTTTTTTTATTCAGTTCTTGTTGTGTCATGTAAAACTATCATCGTTTTTAAGACAAATGGTTCAGAAAAAGCTCTGGCAGCCAAACCATTTTGGATCATAAATAAATAGGCATTGTCAGTACTAAAAGAGATTAATATAAACATGAACTTATCTTATAAATAAATAAATGCATTAATCAAAAACATAAACGTTTATATTTTTGTGTTAGATTACTGTATTGTAACATTGTAACATTAAACTTTGACCTTAATTAAATAGCCTACACAAAATCTGACCGAAAAACTCCTATGACTGATCGATAGAAAATGCTGGGAATTAACATGTGATTAAATTCTGTAATTTAATTATATATAAATGTAATTGTAATCAGTTACAGTTACTGATAAAATGTGTAATTAAATTACAGTAAATTTTGAAAATAATGATTACTGATTTAATACGGATTTAATCTATTTCTTTCATAAATTGCAGTTACTGCTCTAATACGGTATACGAGATATCAATGTTGCAAGAGTTTAGGAAACAGAATAGAACACATGCTCACATGCTCACTTGATAACTTTTATTTTTCCTATTTGGGTTTATCTATATATTATACTTTTTTTTAAGATTAACTGCTTTTTTTCATTAAATGCCAGTGTTTCCTATCAAATGCAAAAAAAGTTTCAAAACCAGCATCATAGCTACTAAATAATGTATTGTTATGGGTTTAATTTGTATTTAATCTGCAGAAGGCCATTTATTTTAATTTGGTTTAACTTAAATGATTAATTCAAGAGAAAAGGGATTGTTAAAGTGATATTAATCAGTGTTGAATAGTATACTACTGTAAGGATAACCCTGCCTGATTTACATGTTTAAAAATGATTAGGCCTACCAGTTGAAAACATTAGACATTTATAAAAGTAATCAGTAGTAAGTTGCATCAATTTAATAAAGTAATTGAAATAGTTACACTACGTATTACATTTTAGACAGGTTAACTTGTAATCTGTAACCTATTACATTTCCAAACTTACCAAAACTGTAGATTTCATTTGTCACCCATTCCAAAGTGAAGAAAATAACACGAACGATGACATGATATTTATATATGAACACATGTTCATGTATAATACATGTACATACCTACACATGTACACGTTCCTCCCTGATGAAAAAGATACGTCACTACAGGCCTTAAAACGCCACAGGCTGTTTAGTTACCTACCCTACTGCAATTTTAAGCATTCTACTGCCATCACGTGGTGTGAATGCGGAATACCTTTCAAAATAATTGTTTGCAAGCACAGTCTATTTTCATTATGACCAAAATACAGCATTTTTAGAAGCCAGCCAAAATATTAAAATGGTTTCTGTGATTTACAACTATTGAATATATATATATACATATATATATATAATGTAATTAGACTACAGTGCCTTTTTGAATTCTGCTTCAATATACAAACAACATATTTGTACTCGTGTCAGTCAGCGTTCTGCTAAACATACTTATTGTGCAAATTTCCATGGCTTATTTTTTTTTATAATTCCGTACATGTTGAAGCACGTGACATGAAAGCCTAGTTCAACCCCAGTACTGACATAAATATGTGGTGGTTTTACATAGGGAAAAGTGAACTATTTCCCCCTAAAGATTTGCACTGATTCAGCCTACTGGTCAGTAGAGGGCAACATAAGATAGTCTTCACAGATTTATTCCACGATTGAGCTCAGAGAGTCTGGTGTTGTTACCTGTGTTCCTGCACGGTAAGCCGGGATGCATGACTTCTCTCTCTCTCACAAATGTCAGAATTTTTCTCTCACTTCTGCAGTCTTGGATAAATCCGTAACATCTTCCCTATCTGCCATCCACATCTCTATTACAAAGCCTGAATATTTTCTAAACAAGGCACCAGGGGACTTGGCTGGAGAAAACAGAGTTTCTGACATGACAGAACATGTTTTTGGATAATGGTTATTTTTTCCTCACTCTCTCTCTCTCCTCCTTCTGCCGTCTTCACATTTAGAAGCTTCTCTCTGTACCAGTGCCATTACTTATGGGACAGCCATTGTTCATTGTGAGGCAAAAGAGCACATGATGCACATTTGCTGTCTTTCTGCAGGTTTTGATCATAGCAATGAGTGACAATCAAGTAGTGAAGCAAATTAAAGAGGACGCTCTGCCTGGACTGAGGAATGCTGCCTCAGTAATCATAATTGAATGTGGTTGGGAAAAAAATCACCTCTGAAAATGCAGGACAAAAGCCTGAAATCCCCACACAAGCTTTCTCAGGTCACACTGATTAGAGCTGATCCTGTTACCTGTGTAGTCTTAGTCTTGTTAATATTGAGTGCAACTCGTGCATTCCTGATCTGGTACAAAACGGGGAGGGAGAGACTTAAAGAAAACATTGACAGGGATCCAGTACAGAGATGTCACTGCTCCTGCCACGGTTTATTGGGCTCTGAGTTAAATACATTTGTGTTGGCACATCTCAAAAGCAATTTGTCGAGGCAGGGCTGCTGTCAAACACTTTCATCACACGTGCACACACTTGTACATGCCCCGTTCTTCAAAGCAAGGTGCTCTCGCCGACACGCACACACACAAATGTTGTGGTTTCATCGAAAACGGATCACAATTTCTGTGTTTGGGCTTTGTGTTATGAATATCCATTGAGTGTTGAATGGAAAAGGAGATAATTTTATTCTCAAACCTTACGTCATCTTGTGACAAAATCTTAATGTTTAGCTGTGAGGTCAGCGAGTCTTCATTAATGATTCCAGCTTCCTTGTAATGTTGACAGATCTGGTTAATAGGGGTCTATTTCATTTCCTCATTCCATAGATTCGGAATTCCTTTTGTTGGATTATGTCAGAGCTGCAGGGCATTATGTTTAAAACATTGGAGAAGTGACTCGATTAAAAAAAGCAACATGGTTATTCTGGGAGAATGTCTTGAAGCTATGATGATCATTGCACTCAGTCTCTTTAAAACATTTACAGATGGATGGTTTGAGTTAGGGAGGTTTAAACGCAGTAATATTGATATACTAATGGTTGCAATAACATTATAAAGAAATTGTGGAGCTGAACAATGAAGACTCATTCAAGAGCTGCCCTCTCAGCTAACAAGGAACATTTAGAGAATATTAGCTAATATTATAGCAAAAATCTAAATAGTTAGATGTTCATCCAATATTTTTTTTTAAATTTACTTGTTTCTGAATCTTTGCAGAACATTAAAAAGTAACATTGTCATAATAATACATAAAATGGAACATTTAGAGAACATTCAGAAATAACTTTTCATAACTTAATGGAAACATTAGCCAAATATTCTTCGAGCATATTTACGTTTGCTGGGCTCTTAAATTAAGATTGTAGTTTAAAAAATAAAATAAAAAATTTGTCCATGGTTTTTGGGTCAGTAAATAAAGAAATGTTTTAAATTCTTTAATCTTTGTTTATACGTTTTAATCAGTGTTTATATTTAAAATCTGATTTAAACTAAATAACATTATATATATATATATATATATA
>JAUMHR010000064.1:13988645-14004408 GCA_032361145.1 Enteromius fasciolatus
TTTCCTGTAAGGGGTAGGTTTAGGTGTAGTGTTGGTGTGGGGCAATACCACATACAGTCTGTACAGTATAAAATCCAATCCATTAATGTGCAAACTGTATAATAATAACACTAATGAGAACAATAATTAAATTTTTTTTTACTGATATTAAAAACACGGCTAGTAAAAAGTGTACTACAGATATTGTTTACATTTTTTTTTCAAAATTGTAAACATTTATTATAGTATTAACATGCAGAGTAATATATGAGTTATTTCGGTCTAAGACATTGCCTGACTTCAGAATGCAAAGTGATTTTTTCCCCTCTCCTTGCACTCTATTTGAAGAGAGCTTTTCATATGAACTTGAAACAGCACCTCCAGGCAGATCCACATTAAAACTGACAGGAAAGCACCTTCCAGAAGGGGCTTTTAAGCGCACAGGGGGGTTTTGTGATCCATCTCAACCCCAGTCACCTTCATCTTGCCCTCTGTGTTTACGATACACATCTTCTAACAGCCCGCTGAGATCAATGGTCAATGCAGGATGATTGTGCTTCGAAGAAGGCTTTTGCAGACACTGCAATACTTGTCCGTGAGCACGAGAGCCACAAAGATCTCAAAGCCTGTTTAACAATATAAAATCATACTCCAGGTGGTCCAGACGGAACAAACTCATGCTAGTCGAGAGACTGAAGGTGCGGCTGGGTCTTAAGAGTGTGAATGGAGCTTCACTCGTCTTTTGAAACGGCTCATGCCCGCTTTTTTTGCGGTCCTGTCTCCTTTGATGTTTGAGGTTGAGATGTTACACCAAAGAAAAGCTTTGTGGGAAGTTTTCCATGTGCTGGTATGTCAGCTGAAGTAATGGCTGTTTTGACATGACTGGTGCAGAAACTTTAATCTTGGTATCATTCATGTGTCATTCACTGAAAAGAACAAAATGATGACATTTTTTTTTTCACGTCAAAGCAGAAAAAAAGCACACTCCGGATACTCTGTGGTTCTGACTGTGGCCCGCATTTCTGTGACATTGTATTTGCTGATGAAACATAGACCTTTATTGTCTTATCTTGAAACCAACACCACAATGTATCCATCAGCGACGTAAGAGTAGCGTGCAAGAGTGTGTGTCTCCAAGGATCTGCAGCAAGACTTTGTTCTTCTTAAACCAGTGTTAAAACACCAAGATAACTCTTTAGGATAAAGGCAAGCATCATCACGTGGCGTTCAGGCTAGATGTGTGGACCACCAGGAGGAGGTCTTCACATACAGGAATAAAGGTATTGTGATATGAGTCGAACTCCTTATGTTAAGAGCGATTACGCTCTGATTTGCGGTATAGGGACTGCTGGTGCTTTGTCTGGCTCATCTAGATTTTAGATAGAATGCAATGATAAGTGTCATGAAAGAAGCTTGTCATCAGTTTTTTTGTGTTATTTCTTCCCCCATGATGATGGCAGCAGGGGGCAGCTGAAAGGGCTCGGAGTTGGCAGAGATGCAGCATGGGTAGACAGGCAGGCACTCGCTGGTGACAGAGCGCCGGAGCTTCTGTCTCTTTGAAGTTTCCTTTGTCTAAGCTTTTCTATTCCCAACTCACGTCTTTAAGAAGAAACAAAATTATTACATTTATTCAGCAAGGATGTATTTAGCTGGGCATATTCTGTTATATATAAATGCTTTCTCTTGAACTTTGCATTCAACAAGAATTCTGGGAAAATGTATCATGGTTTTTACAAAAATCAGCAGCAGCACAATTGTATTTGAAAATTTTCAGTCCGAATAGTATTAAATGTTTTTTGAGCAGCAAATGAGAGGCATATTTGAATGATTTATGAAGGATCACGAGACACTGAAGACTGAAGTAATGCTAAAAATTCAGCTTTTCATCAGACAGTTTTAAAATGTGTGAAAATAGAAAACAGTTATTTAAAGTTTTTATGATATTTTAAAATATTTCATTGTAAAAAATGGAGCTGCACATTTTCCCGCTAACAAAACCTTGTGTCTCAAATATTCTATTTAAAAGCCCTTGTCAGACCTACAAATGTACCCCAAATCAAGCCAAAACCAGTCAAACACTGTCTGAACAAAGAATTTCCTGTTGTTAACGTTGTGAGTTCCCAGCATGCATTGCAGCATGAATAAATTATGCAGTTTCTGCTGACCTCATTTAAACTTTTTTTGTTGTTTTATCATTATAGTTAGTTATATGTTGTACTGTGATGTAAAGAACTCACCGTACTTGAGGTTAGTTTTGAGGCCTAGACTATGTTCAACCACTTATGCCCACTTGCTGCATATCTTAGTCTTGTAAGTTGACTTACAAACAAAGACAATGTTGTCTACTAGTCTACTATTAGACTAACTTACCCATTAATGTTTTAACCAACATAAAAAACAAAACATAATCTTTCAAGAAACAGAAAACAATCACATCAACAGACACGTGACTTTACTTAGGTTTGAGTGAACAACTTGGTCCAAAGATGAGTAAACTAAAAAACCCTGCACAGCTAGTTGCCTTGAAATTTGAAGCGTTCAGTTTTTCCTTTTTGTTGTTTTACTGTAGTTTCCTTGTATTCTTTAAGTTTAAATCTTGCACATTTCATTAGTTTAATACGTTAGTTTAATTCTGCTATTAGCAAAACAATTTAAGTAAGAAGTTTAATTGACAATTATGCATGAAGTGTGTTTTTGTTCTGTTTTTACTTTGACAAAAAATGACAAGGGTCTCATACAAAGACTCTCATGATCAGTGTCACAAATTTTCTTATTTAATTATTAATTAATAGTGCAAAAGATTTAATAACTATTTTCCATTTTACCTCACTGTGTTTCTTTGTTGTATGTGTAGTGTTGTAGTGAAGACCGGCTGATTTGAGTCCAAGTCATAACTGAGACCAGAAGAAATCTAAGTCCTGAAATCCGGCTCATATTTTTATAGTCTTAAACTCTGAGTCAGAGTCAAGGACCATCATAGATTTGGGAGCATGTGGATTTGGTCATGACTCTGTCAACATTGTATTCATCCCCTGAAGTGTATTTTTTCCCTAGATTTAAATAAAAGTAAAAATTGTCACACAATGTCACACGAAAACATACCATAGAAAGCACAATTATATTATTGAAAATGCCCTAAAAAGTAGCAATACAATGTATTCATTCATTGGTGAGGCTATATATGATTTTATTCCGCTCAGTAATGCTCTGAAGCGACTGGAGTGTACACTTTCACAAAATAAGCTATTTGCTGTTCTTCTTCTTATCTGTACCGCATAGCACAGCATTAATGCCATCTAATGTTTCCCCCATATATCCCACAACACGCACAACCTTATGTTATCAGTTCTGCATGTCAATGTCAAGCTTAAAAAGGCTATTTCCTCTTACCTAGAATCTTACCTGTATGTACCAAGGCCAATATTATAGCTGTCATCTCTGCCCAGTGCTCCCTGCATAAAAGAATCTTTTGTTTCAGTTGTAATTTAGACATTATTCAGCTCTCAGGTGCACACACACACACACACACAGCAGACGGCGGCGGGGAACACTATATCTGCTCTTGAACATGGCGTAACTGTTTCTCGTTGACAGAGTGGGATTTCTCAGCAAGACATCACTACATGTTTAATTCTCTGCTTGCTTTTCTTGTATAAGCTGGAAGGCATGGAGATTCACATACACAGCCAACGCTGGTGAGGAATGTATTCCCACGATCGCCAGTGCTTTTATATTCTACAGCAAGTCAAAAATGCTCATTCTTTTCTTTTTCGACAAGCGCTCAAGAACGTAAGAAGAAAAACATATGATGTCTTGAAAGTGACAACATAAACCTGTACTGTTTCTCGCCTCAAGGCAGCAGATTGTGCACACTGTTGTGATTGGTCACCATCTCTGAAGCTCATCTTGGAGCTCACACCACTTTCTCTAAGCAGAGAGATGCTTTTGTTTGAAGGTGACAGGGGGAATGTCAGACTAAGCAGCGCTTCAGCTCTTCAAAACCTCAGAAAAGCCTTAATGTGCACACAGAGCTACTTTGATCTGCTGATTCTTCCACATCTGCAACAAGCTTGGAATAAATCTGAATAGCTGTCACTGTTTTTGGTGTTAGAGTGGGCCATGTGAAGTCAGAGCCATAGAGTTTCTGGAATTATTGGCTGTGAGAAGGAACAGTCCTGTAGATGTTTGCAAAGTCTAGCTGCTTTTCTGACAAATAAAAGAGTTTTTTTTCTTTTTTTGAGGCTGCTCAAAATCTGTACATGTTTGGTACTATTTATGGCATCTCTTGGGACCGGTGCAGGGATAAAATAATGTTTTATTTTTTTGTTGGTTCTACACAAATTGTCAGCGTATTTGTGCAAAATCTGGTGTAACTCTTTCCTTAAATCTAATTTTAGGAATGTAGCTGTCCTACATTTATTTATTTATTTTTTATTCCAAGCAAAGTCTGTTCTGTCTGTCATGCTAAAATAATAGCATTGCAGATCGTAAACTGGAGATGGTGGAATAAATCATGCAATTCTGCACTGATTTTTACTTTCTATAGTGCTAAACTGAATGTGAATGAATATAATTAGTGCTGTCAAATGATTAATCATGATTAATTGCATGAAAAAGGAGGTTTTGTACGTGTGTGTGTATACTCAGTATATTTATAATGCATAGAAATTCACACACATTCAGTATATATTTTAAAAATATTTACATGTATTTACATTATATTAATATATTTTATATTATATAAATTAAATATATGCATGCATTTGTGTGTATTTATAGATACTATATTGTTTATATATATATATATACATAACGCATGCATATATTTAAGAAATATGTTATGTTTAAGAAATATATGTTATGTTATGTATAATAAAGTAAAATTAAGAATATAAATATTTATATTATTTTATATGTAAATATTTTTAAAATGTATACTATATACATAATAAATACACGCATATATAATGTAAACAAACAGCGTTATTCTGGACACAGTTAATCACAATTAATCGTTTAAGAGCACTAATAGATACATAATAAACCTATTAAATAATATACAGAAATATATATATATATATATATATATATAATACATTTATATGTTATGTAAACAATAATTTTATTTTGGATGCTATTAATCGTGATTAATCATTTGACAGTACTTAATATAATATTAAGTGTAATAAATGAAAGAAAACCTGAATTATTCATTTTCCTGTTTTTCTTTTTCTTTTTTTGGCAGGGAATGGCGGGGCAGAGGGCAGAGGGGGGTATGCATACATTACTGTGGGATAATTAACATCTAAAGCACTGGGTCATTCTGTGTAAAGAAACGCTGGCACATGCATTCTTCAGCTGCTCACTCGTCTTTAATTGATTGCGATATCTCCACCGGATCTATATGGGAAGGGTATTAAAAGATTAACTGAATATTAACCAGAATAATGGCTTTTGATTTAAACTCTCTATTTGGAGCAAGAGGATGACGTTTTAATGCTTATCTATTATCCGAGACCACAGCGCTGTATGTTGGTGGGAACTCCGTCTATACCTGTCTGCCTAACAATTTCCCCTCCAGATAATTACGGCTGGGGTCAGATTGGTCTCAGAAGCCAAACTTCAAATCAGATGACAGGAAGTTTTTCCAAGCACTTCTTAGAAATAACATTTTAACCCCAATTTAAAGTAGTTCAGTTCAAAGGAAGAAAACACAATACTTTTTTTGCCTATTTCTTCATTATAGCCTTTATAGCCCAGTTTTAGTATGGAAAAATGCAAATTAGCACTGATCCCACGTTCAACAGATTTATTTTAATGTTTTTGAAATAAGTCTTTTATGCTCACTAAGGCTGTTTTATACAATATATTAATAGCATTTAAAAGTGGTGTTTTCTTTTTTTTAATATATTTCAGGATGTAATTTATTCCTATGATTCAAAACATCATTACTCCAGTCTTCAGTGTCACATGATCTCTCTGAAATCATTCTAATATGATGATTCGAAATGTTTATCTTCATTCTGTTATATAGCTATATACTATTCTCTGACGGACAGAAAGTAAAAGAAACAGCATTTATTTATACATTATAGATGTCTTTTCTCTCACAGTCTCTCATAGTGCATCCTTGCTAAATAAATTATATATATATTTCTTTCCCACTTTTGAGCAGTAGTATTGAAGTAGTAGTGTGTAAATTTGAACAGCAGTACATTACGTTTTTTATCAACTTTTTTTGAGTATATGTTATTAAATATTTTAATCACATGAAAAGTAATCCCTAAATCAGCTTGATATTAGACTGGGAAATGCCCATAGAGACATCTGACCTGAACTATATCTAATGAGTGACCTTTCCATATCTAAATCTCACATTTCTAATTCACCAGGTTCCCTCCAGAAATTCTTCTGCATGTCAGATGGTATACATCTTATCACCTTGTGCAGCATCTTGTTGTGGTAGCTTGTGTTGCCTTTGATATCGGAGAACATAGAGGTTTCACCAAAATAAAGGCCTCCTTTGTACTCCGCTGATTAACTTCTGTACCTGAGCTCCCTGATAAGGCCCGAAAAAAATCCATCCTCATGAAGCCGACAACCGTGGATCCTGTTGGTTTTATTTATTGAGTTTTCTGTGACAGCTTTGGATTCTATCCAGTGCTTGAAAATGCATACTATTGATGCGTTTTATTTTTACCATATTATAATAACAAATATATGCTTTTTAAACTCTTTTCTTTCTCATTGGAAAAAACGTTTCATCCAGTGCTGAATCTTATTTTCTTCTTAGGTAAACTTGTGGTCTTCTGAGCTCTTTAAGAGACTTAAATATGTGTTATGAACTATATTCAACAGATAAAAACTACAAAGCACATGTAAAAGGAGCTCCCTTGATAACCTGCCTGTGCACATTTGATCTCAAGCCATTTGAATTTGTCATTGTTCGTTGTTCTAATGAAATGTAGAGGCCTGAGGGCATGTACTCCAGAAGCACAGAAGGGAGATCACATTCAATTTATTTGGATGTTGTTTTATTAAAAAAATCCAGGGATTTTTTCATATTTTGTTGTATAAATAATGTATCTTGACGAAGGGATGGGAAATATGGATGTCTGCCACTCCTCACCAAATTGGTCTGCATCTTTCTTGCAGTAAAAATGATTGCACAAGTCACTCTTACTTTTCTCTTCGCAAATTGACTATGAAGTGTGTTTTTGAAGTCCTTCACAACATCAGCTTACACTTCTGCAGGTCACCAACCACAGTTGAATGTGTTTTGAACAATCAGGTCTTATATATGGACAGTTGATGTATCCTAATGTGTCCTATGGTGTGACAGAAAAACTTAAGAAATATCCTCTAACGTTGAAAATAAACCTCTCTCATGCTATTTGTAACTCTAAGAACGAAGATTTTTCTCATGCTGTTTGTATGTCACGTTTTTTGTTTTCTACTCTTTTGCTATCTCACACCATTTTATTTTGTCAGCTGCCCATATTCTCTTATTTTGACACTATTATCTAAACAATCTCGCCAATTCAGGGATTTCTGGAAATTTAATCCATGATTTTGGTGCTGCTAAAGCACCTAATATACAGGAACATGAAATAAATCACTTCTATTGCTCTTTTGAAAGTTGTGTAGGATGGAAAAGTCTGATGCATGAACAAATGATATATTCCTATTTAATTAGCAAATAATACATCAAATATATAGTGATATATATACGGAGAGCCACCGATCTATTAGCTAAAAAGTGATAATATCATCAGGACGTGATGATTTAACCCCTGACCCCATCTTCCTATGCTGCCTGTGATAGTGTTTTCATACACGTCTGGTGTCTTGTCAGAACCTGCAGAGCTTAGCCCTATGATTTATAAAGTGTCTTGATGGGAGCGTTTTAATTGCGTATGTACACATTGACAGGTGGCCGCTCTTTTTGATATTTACGCTTTGATCTCTGTATATACGATCACTGCAGGCCATGTCAAAGAAACCAAGACTCTACACATGGGATTTCACCAAGTAAAAACATCCTCTGGATTTCAGGTGCCACTACAGCTGATGATGATGATGTAGACAGAAAAGACAGCTACATAACATATGGTGTTTTGGTTTCATTAAATTGAACCGAGCCATAACAATCACTGTCATAACAGAAACATGAAACCTCATATTGACGAAAATCTTGGCTTTTATTTCCACTTTTCTTGCAGCAAAATTAATTTATTTAATTTACAGTATATATATATATATATATATATATATATATATATATACACACACAGACACACACACATTAATAACTAATTAGTTTGTCATTTCACACACACACACACACACACACACACATGCATATACATATACATTGCATATACAATATATCAATATACATATATATTAATAAATTGATATTTTAAAAGTAATTTTCTTTTACATGTTTCCTTTAAAATTCGTTGTGCTACAAAACATAATCACTTCATTTATTTATTTTTGAACTTAAAACAGTAAGAGAAGGAGTGACTTATTTCTCAACAAAATCAACCAACGTCCCAATAGGGGAGGAGACTATTGATTTAGGCAACTGGAATCCTGACAAGCACTTGACAAGCGGAAATAATTTCTCCTCTAGAGACGTCAATAGGTTCTGATGGGGTTATTAAGGGGAATCAAAGATATTTGCATTTAGACAACGAGCAATTTGTCATGTAAACCGAAATCTCCTCTCACCCTTGAATGCAAAGGAACCCTTGGAGGAACCGAATGAAAGTTAATCAGGAATGTATGGCACAAAACACATGATGAATGAGCTGCTTTAATGCTGAGCCATGTAAGCAAAGTAATCTCTCTACATCTTCATCGGTGTAATGAGTTTACAGAGTGTTTTCTGATGTGCAATTAATGCTTAAAAATCAGTTCAAAATGATTGCAGAGCATTTAATGCTAACAGTGCATTCTGGAAAATTCTGGCATTCTGCATTCTGTGTTGCATTTTGCGACACAATCCCAAAGGTTTTCTTCTGCGGTGCACTCTATTCATTGCAAACTTAACACAGAGCATGACAAATTCCTCTCACCTATCAGTTTTCCTTGGCCTACAAGGGAGTCCTCTGCTAAACCCTCCTTTATTTTGTGCTCTTCTTGTTTTGTTATTTTACCTGGCAGTCCAGGTGTGAAGGGGTGAGGCCATGGAAAAACACTCAATTCTGCAGGCTTGTCATGAAAGAATCCATTGATTGACCTCTCCATCAAGAAGCACAATGACAAATGGGTTAGCAATTTTCCGCCTCACTTATGGCCAACAATGCACATTTCCACTTTCACTTGCTAGCGTACAGTGCACATACCTTTCTATGCAAACTGCATCGCCCTTTTTTTTACATGTTTTCTAGAATAATTTCGCCATTTATAATGTTTCATTGACCTCCTCAAAAAAATGACCCACTTTGTTTGCAAAGTGTTAATCTCATCGTTTTTGTATTAGCAGGTAAAACAAACACTAATGATTTTCTGCTTCGCTCAAGGATGTTATTGCATGTTCTAGCGGCTGATTGAATTACTCAGAGTGCTTTAAGTATGTTTTGGGTGGAAATTATGAAAATTAACCAATTGACCTTTGTGTTGACCTTTAGGTTAAGGGAGCTTTGTGGGAAAAGCCTGCTGTGGAGAATCAAAGACATCTATAAAATAATCTCTTCTGCTGTTCAAAAATGAATAAATAATGATATCTGATCATCTGTTATATTAAAAAAAAAAAAAAAATCTGTGGTTGGTTGATCTTATTAAGTTAAGAAGGTCCTATTCAGATTCTTAAAGTCACCGAATATCTCTGATACTTCTGAGCGCTGCAATTTTCAGGCCGTGAGCAGCTTCTGTCCTCAGATCAGACATGTCCTATAGGGATAAGCTGTCACACTGCTGGGAGCCTAATTGATGCCTCATGCTTTTGAGGAGCAATTATGGTGCCCAAATGTCAAGAGCTAATTTGTGGCTTTATAATGTGGACACATGGGCCAAGGAGAGGGCCAGATGCGGACCCCTCTGGGAGAATCGGAATAGTTTGCTTAGCAGATGTGAGATGGTCTCCGTAAAAAGTCTGGGGGTGGGGAAAAGCCTTTCAGACAATGTGAAGCCTAATGCAGAGATGCTCAAAATGACAGTTTTCAAAAATGTTGTCACGTTGCTATTTTATGATGTTTGGTTTTTATCATACATGGTTTTCACGCTCTGAACTACAGTCCTATTGTTTATCCGTTTGCAAAAGACATGTTTAGAAATTGCCAGTTTCTAAATACACGATAGAAAAAGACATGCATGTGTTTAAAAGAGGTGTTTAAAAGTCTTAAAATGCATAACCACTAGTTGGATCGTGTGAGTTGCTCCTGATGTCTCCTTGGTGATGCAAATAACAGAACAACAATTTTGCTACAGTTGACAGCTTAAGAGTCAAAAGTCAATATAAAAACATCACATCTTCATTGCCTACTTGAGGAGTGGTAAGACATGCTGTACAAAATGTGGCAAGGTGACGTGCCAAAAAGGTGTGAAAGGATATTATTAAGTCCTCTACACCTACAACATGTTACTTTACACAGAAGGATCCTCAGGAAACCTTGTAAATAGTTATTATTTCTTCGAACATGTTTTATTAAAAAGTTTTGACTCTTAAGAACCATTCTTTAACAATTTAACACCACATTTTGCCTTCATATGTCATATATGAAGAGAGTCATACTTCTAGAGTCATATGTTCAACTTTTATGAAACTTTTATGTTGCTCATTTCGGAGTTTGGCAGTAATCATATACTTTTTATTGCATTGAAAATAGTATGCAACTGCGATTCACTTTAGAAAAGTTTACGTTTAAAAAGGTTTAAATTTCAACGTTTCAGAATGACTTTGCGTAAGTGTCCAATTAACAGTATAATAATTTTTTTTTTACTTTTTAACCTTATGCTCACCAAGACAGCATTTTTTGATCACAAATACTGTAAAAAAGTAATATTGTAAAACATTATTACATTAAAATAACCAGAGTAATAGCTGCAGAAAATTCAACTTTGCCATAGCAGGACTAAATTACATTTTCAAATATATAAAATAGTAAACAGATGATGATATTTAATTTAATAATATTTCTGAATATTTACTTTATTTCTAATCAAATAAGTATAAGAATCACCCAATTCCCAAAAATAAATTAATTATATAGATTGATAGAGATATAGATATAGAATTTTTTTTAACCCCTAATGTATTTTTTAACTGATTGTTTAACATTGTCCTTTGGCTTTAAAGAGGTCATTTATGCAGAAAGGCTCCAGATAAACAGTTGCTGAGGACACTGTCAGACGCACCCATGTGCAAACACAAATCTGCCCTGAGACTACAACTTAAAACACCAGGTGAGACTTTGCCACTTCCCCCAGCCTGTAAAGATATGAATTATGCACTATTGTAATCCACACGGACTACAAAGCTTGCGAGGCTGTATTTCCACGGGTTTGCATGACTCCCTCCCCGTTTTCACAGCTGACAAACACAGGGCCTTGAAGATCAGAGGCCCGGGACATGCTGACATGTGCTGTGGGAACACCTGCAATGTCTGATTGGGCCACAGAGACAGATCCCTCACTTACACACCTGTCTGTGGACCTATGCCACTCTCTCTCTCTCTCACACACACACACACACACACACACACACACACCTATCTGCTAGAGTTTCTTTGAGAGCTCTTTGAGGCCACGTCTGAGGTGATGAAAATAAGGGTGCATCCATTAAGTGTATGAGGCAGGGCTGGGAGAGGGCATGGATGAAGGATTTAAGTGTTGCCTTTAAAGTGCCTCGGACCACCTGCTAGAAGGACAGACAAAGGCATCTATTTCAGCTCAGACAGACAGAAAAAATATTAGTTCTTTAAGTGCCAAGGAGTATTTCATGACATGAACTTTCTTGTATTAAAGCTGTGACCTAATAGCTACTGTGACTAAAAAAAAACCCAAATTACATGAAATATAGGGAAACATTTACTTTTTATTTATTAAACCATGTTTTACAGACTTAAACCTGTACACGATAATAGAAATCAGAGCACTTGTAAGTCATTGTAATTTTACAATGAATCTTTCAGTTCTGTAATGGAGCGAAGCTCATATATTCCCACTCATCCTCCACCCTCATATATCTGTTGTTAACAATCACTCTACGGTTTTAAGATGGGGAAAATCCCACATTGTAGCTCCGGTAAAATGTTACAGGTACGCTCATGCTATGCTAAGACAGAGCCTGGCTCACCATCACAGAGATACTGAGATCACAGACTATATCTTCATGCTTCAACATAAAATGTCCTCTCATCCGTTTAGAAACTGTGTATAGATGTGCCTCTTTAGTCACTGTTGTGGAAATGTCTCATTCAGCCGTTAAACAACATTCAGGAAGGTTTAGCCCGCGGTGTTTAAACCTCATATCATCTTCCCCAGAGCTTCTTGCTTGGTTTCATGTAAAAATGCTGGTACAATCTGTCAAAAAAAACAGAAAGCCTAGTGGGGCTTATATAAAGGAGGAATTAAAATAATATTTGAAAGTGTATTTGAACTTTTTTAATCTCATTATTCTTGCAGACTGCACAGCAGATGCAGTTTCTCTTTAAAACTTTGCCTGGTGTATTTAGCAGGCATCATTACTAAGCATCAGCTGAGATTACTCCAACTTTGGGCTTGACCCAAAAGAAAAGGTCAGTTTTTATTTCACTCAGATTCGGTCATTGTGTAGCTGTTACCTGAGAAGGTCTCGCAAAAGAACTTTGATGCTGATGAGTGCAGGACAACCCTGGGTCTCAGCTAAACAGCAGTTTAAAGAGATAGTTGAGACAGAAATGAAAATGTATTCAAGTCTTTTTAAAACCCAAGAAGATATTGTAAAGAACATTATTAACTAAACAGTTTTTGTCAGCACTTACTTGCATTGGTCAAAGAAAAATCTAAGAAATATCCTATTAATATAATGACATTAAATCTTTCCTTTTTTCCTTATATCTTTGTTGTTATTATTATTTATTTTTGATGATAAAATCCTCCAGATATTTTAGAATCTGTGGTTGTTGTATATGTTAGAACTCTATTGGATCTTTTATGTTTTCCAGATAATAAGAATTTCAGAATAAAGAAATTATATGAAACAAAACAAGCTTTTTAATGATAATACTTGATTTAATGGCCTGTAAAATATACTGTGCAGCATGCCATTCCAGGAAATCGTGCTTGAAACAAATCTATTAAAATCACAGAGTCTTATGGCATTCTTCATACATTTGCAATAGAAATAAATCACAATCTGTCTTGCCCTCCATAATATCATAGCAGTGATAATATAAAAAGAACAGCTTTGCCACTATTTCAAAGCATCTTCTACTGTTTGGTCTAATAAAAAAATCTACTAGATGTAAAAATATATATTTATATTTTCAAATAAATAAATACATACAATAAATATGTGTATCAAGAACTGTATAAATAACATTGTGTGAGATGGCATCTCCTGATCTCCACTGTCCCAGTTCTGTCATCTCTGAGCATCATGTACGCATTGTTCCTTCAAGTCCTTCTAAACCCATATAGAATATTTCCAGAGCAAAGCAGCACCATGTTTAAAACCTCCAAAACCCTCAGTTCTGGTTTTCATGGACATGTTATGCTACTAGTCAGCAACAAAGACACCAAAAGTAGGGAGTCTTCACCGTCAGTACTGGCCCGTGCATTTCCAGAGCGCTTCTCAGGTTTGGACACTGCGGCCGAACTTTAGCATCTCCGCCTCACGTAGAGAAGAAACTAGGTATCCTTCTCGGCCCTCAACTGGAATAGTCTCAGCTGTGTCCAAGCACTTCTTTGTAAAGTTCTGGAACTTTTTCAGGGTCCACTGGTCTTGGAAGAAAGTGAGTGAACTTTTGATGTCTCCTAGATTTTGTCCCATCACGTGGCGTGCCGTCCTTGTTGAGAGCCACAAAATATTTTGCTCCTCTCTCCCCATGCTTGTAGAGATTAGAAGAGTATGTGTTGTACCAGTTCTCCTCAAACTGCTCACGGAAGACACATTCTGCTGTGAGTTTCTCCTAAGAAAGCAAAAAAAAAAAAAAGTGTGAGTGAAATAATTCAAGCATATTTAATAACACAGAGAGAGCGTGTTATCAAAATGATCAAACAGATGTGCCATCTACTGGGCCTGAATAAGAACAACAATCATGCAGGATACTATTTGGTGGTAAAAAGTCTGAAAAATTCTGCTTACAGAGCCATAAAGTTCTCCCTTGTCATTCATCCCAAGATAGAGACCACTGTCCACTCCACGGATGCTTATTAATCCAACTGCAAGGCTTATGAATTCCAAAATACCTGGAGAAGAATAAATCAATTGTTCAGGAGATGTTCTTTGAAGTCTGAACCCTCATCACACTTGAGATGCAATGCATCTGCATAGACTATTATAGGGTTAGAATAACCAAAGTATCTTATTTTATTAATTCTTTGCCCGTTATATTCAGAAAATGACCACTTTCTGCTTTGGAGTTGTTTATTTATGTTTACAAATTGGATTTTACCTTCTTCATATCAAGTTATTGAATTTGTGGGTTCTTTAAAAGTGACCAGAACAACTTTAAGTTGACCAGGGGAGCGCCCATATTTTTTAAAAGCGTACTGTCAAAGTGGGTACATATATCATAATTCATATTCTTTTTAAACTATCAAACATGCTGAAAAGAAAGTGGGAAATTACCAAAACGACTGTGGTCCTTTCTCGTGCCCTGCACCTTGCCATCCGGGAGTATTTCAAGGTGAAACCCAGTCCTGCAGTACAACTGTCTTCTCCGCAGGATCCCTTTCAAGTGCGTTAGATCTGCGGAGGTGCTCCGTGACAGTCTCTCTGCTGGAACTAAATGATCATTCAGCAGCCCGAGGTTTTCTCCTAGAGGTGGTAGGAAGAACTGTGATCCGACCTGTCCGAAACCCTCCAAGCTCTGTAAAAACGTCCCGATCTCTCCAATAGCTGCCATCACAAACCGACAATCCAGCAGAAGCTGTTAGAGAAACTTGATCTGGATGTATATGGTGAAGCAATCGTCCAAAGCTATACGTTACGACGAGTAATATCCATGCGAGCACGTCACTTGTAGTGGATCCATGCTGAGCGCATATGAAATATAATTTGACTCCTGCAGATTAGGTATACAGACATATCCAGTGGGAAAGAAACTTAGTCACTGCAAAGAACTGACTTCAGGCAAGTCCTTAAATTTCTGCTCTCATGCCTCGTCCACATGCTGGCCGGTGGTGCTTTCTGACATGAATAACTGTGGAGCAGGTACGAGGCAGCAGGTATGTGTTGTTGTGGGAAGTGCTTTGCGCAGTGAGTGGCTGCTGTGCGCGCGGGGCAGGTGCAGAGATCGGGCTTCTGTGGGCGGGACATCGGTTTGGTCCAGCCTTGAGTTTTTGCGCACAATCTCAGTTGTGTGAGTTTTAGCTGATGTCTATGTTTGTGTGGGTTAGGCTTTGAACAGGCTATACATCTCACAAGCAGAGTACAAGTACAGAGTACACGTTATGGGAAGCCAGAGGAAAACAACTTAAACGTTCTGAGTAATTGTGTAGAAATTATAGGGAGGAATTGTGGTAGAAATTATTTCAAAACAACAACAACAACAACACACACACACACACACACACACACACACACACACACACACACACACACACACACACACACACACACACACACACA
>JAUMHR010000064.1:14023886-14034128 GCA_032361145.1 Enteromius fasciolatus
CTTTCTTTTCAACAAGCATATTCAGAGCCACCTCATCAATAGCACCGCCGGTCGCCATCTCTCTGTGTTTTAATGAAGAAGACGCAACTGCGCAGTGCGCACCTTTCGGGTAGCGCAGCAAGAACCAGATTGACCCATTGCTCGGTACTACTGGTACTTCAGAAAACCTGGTACTGTAACATTTCAAATTTTTTAGTACCATCTTGGTACCGAAGTACCGGGTCTTTTGACAACACTACTAGTAATAATTCAGAAACTTCAAAAAAACGTGACGTCACTTACCGCATTGTATATAATACTTAATATAAAACTTTTTATTTATCTATAACTACTGTTGTAGTCCTTACAACAGAAAACTTCTTCTCTCCCAGTGTTTTGTGCAATAAAATATCTTCAAACTTTGTAATACTTTCAAATATTGTGTCATTTGTGTAGAATGTGGTTTATTTATGTGTGTGCGACAAGCAAAGGTTTGTGTTCACATTAACTTCAGGACATCATTCACTCCTTTGATAACATCTGCTATCATGGTCCCATAAAAACAGCATGAAGAGGCTTTATTGTTCGCTTGAATGGTGGATGATCATGAGGATGCCTGTTTTTTGCTGCAGACTAATGGTGTGTGTTTGAAGTCCTTTTAATAGAATCAAATGACATTCAAATATTTGTGCATAAACCAGCAGCTTTGTGATTTTCCTGAGTGAAGCTGTAGTGACCCGGCCTCACTTCTGTCTGCTGTTCCCACTGGCAGTTCATACCAGTTTATGCTGAACCACAAACAGTGGGTCTTCGTAGGCTTGCTTTGTACTCAAACTGAGCACTTGACTCCAGAATGACACAATTAAAATCATAAAGGCATTACTGTCTGATTTTGAAAGCTTCTAGTTTACTTTGGTTAGTACGATTAGCATTATAATATATATTATAATGTAATATATATTATTGTGCAAACAGTACAATACAATATAATTATACCAGTACCAAACAGTATAGGTATAAAGATCCGTTAATTAGTTAATTTGCATCTATCTTAGTAAGCCATGATAATGAGAGGTCAGTGAGTCTAACCATAGGTGCCAAATGTTGTTATGAACATACTGTCTACTGATCCTTATGTCTCATAGCTAATCTCACCGCCAAGCTGTAAAACTCAACCTCACCAATCTCTACTTGACCTATTTCTGCTGTCAAATCACTTGTGCTGCACACTGAGTTTAGCAACAAACACATTTGACATTTCTTAGACAGCAACACTGACACCTTCAGGGAAGGAAACGGTTTCATTGTTGAAATTGCTAATAATGAATCTCGTCATCTGTTGATGGTTTTTATTACTTTAATGGAGAAGGTTATATGACTAGGAAGCCAACCTGAAATGATAAAAATCCTACCCTAGAAATTAATATGAGATTTCTTCTTCAAAAATTATTCAGTCTAGAGTAGTAAGTGATTTTCCATGGTTATTTTATTGTTTGGGTCATATTAACAGCATAGACAGCAGTATATGCTGTGTATTACGCTGCTTTCACTTCATTTTTGTGTGTATTTTTACGTTTAAGTGGAAAAAGACATGCAAGAGAACTTAGTTTAGTAACTTGCGTGTGGTGAGACAGCAAAACGTCCAAGGTTACGAAGGTAACACACCTGAAGGAGGGAATGGACTTTACATATGGGAACTCGCATGAGAGACCAATCATCTTCGAGTAAAAAGAAAAGGCCAATGAATATTGGCGTGCATTTAATTACAGCCACCTTATCACAGCATGGGGGCACGGATGTAATGCACTTGCAGCTTTTGGCTAAGGAGCCGAGTTGGCGTTAGCGCGGCCCAGGTCCGTGGCAAGGGGATGTAGCATCTCCCGTTCCCTCCGTCAGTGGGTTACCTTCATTACCTTAGACGTTCCCCTTCAGTCAAGTTACTCCGACGTTACATATGGGAACAGACCCTTTCTGCAGACCTCCATAGCAGATGAAGAGCTGCTGAGAGCGTCTGAAGCTCAGAGTGCGGTCAGTTTAGAGGCACAAGGCCTCTAAGGCTGGGTCTGTCTCCTTCTGAGGCAGAGCTTGCAGGTTCACTTCCTGATCTCGAAAGGGTGTGTTAGGAACCTTGGACACGTAGCCATGCCGGGGTCTCAGGATAACGTGAGAGTCATCCGGGCCGAACTCTAGGCACTCTTCGTCGACAGTCCCCTACCCTCTTGATGGAGGCCAAAGCGATCAGGAGTGCTGTCTTTAGTGACAGGTATTTTATCTCGACTGATGCTAGGGGCTCAAAAGGAGCTTGCCGCAGGCCGGTTAGGGTGACAGTGGGCACCAGAGGCGGCCTCGGGGGATTAACCCAACGCGCACCTCTGAGGAACCTTCCAATAAGTTGGATAAGACTAGGGACTGCATTGTGGTACGCTGCTATGGCAGCAACATACACTTTGAGAGTCGAAGCTGCTTGCAAGTTGCAAGATGCCCCAGCATGGAGGAGGCATCCGTGTAGACCATGACATGCTTGGACACTTGACCCAGGGGCACTCCGGCCTGTTGGAAGACAAGGTCTGACCACGGGCTGAACACTCCGGGAAAACACCAATCTGGAGTGTGCCACGGTGCCATGCCCATCTCGAGCCTCGATCGTGTAACCAATGCTGACGTGGTCTCATATGAAGCAAGCCCAGTGGCGTTACTGCAGCTGCCAAATGCCCCAGGAGCCTCTGAAAAGTTTTGAGAGGGACCGCTGTTTTGTACCTGAATGAAGCATGTCAGCATGGCCTGTGCGCTCCCCCATGAGGCGGGCAGTCATTTCGACCGAGTCTAGCTTCGTACCGAGATAAGAGATCCTCTGCACTCTTTTATCGGTTGACCTAAAGGTTCAGATGGCTGAGGTGCCGTAGCACAACTCTCGCAAGTGAGCTATTATCAGCCAGTCGTCGAGGTAGTTGAGGATGCAGATGCCCATCTGCCATAAGGGAGACAGGGATCCCTCCGCGAGCTTCTTAAAGACCCGGGGAGACAGGGAGAGGCCAAACGGGAGAACTTTGTACTGTACGGATACACTCGACCATCGAACCATCGCAGTAGGGGTCTGTGGTGAGGCAAAATCGAGAAGTGAAAGTACGCGTCCTTCAGGTCGATGGCTGCGAACCAATCCTGCCGCTAAATGAGCATAGAAGGGACTGGTTCAGAGCTCGAAGGTTCAGGATCTATTTCAGCTCACCGCTCTTTTTGGGCATGATGAAGTAGGGACTGTAAAACCCTGACCTCATCTTGGCTGGAGGAACAGGCTCGACTGCATCCTTCGCCAGTAGGACTGCTGCAACCTCTGCATGCAGGACAGCCGCAACCGTGTCCGACAGTGGCGGGTGCCTGGCGAACTGAATCGCATAGCCGAGGCATACCGTCCGTATCAACCACTGCGAGCTTGGGAAGCTGTAACCAAGCCTCCAACCGGGTCGCCAGGGGTATCAAGGGTACGATAACAGCCGTGCCCGCAGTGGGGCAGCCTAGTGTGGAACGTCCTGGGAGTGAGTCCGGCTGCTCTAGGCAGCCCCTACAGCTCTACTGGTTCCCGCGCTGGCGATCCAGGGCTCAGGGTCCGCATCTGAGGAGAGAAAGAAATTTGGTTAGATGGGAACCTCTGGGCCCAGAGGGATAAAATTAGCTCTTTTTGTGAGTATTTAGGGTGTTCTTGGCCGGGCCCTGAGGCTCAAGTTGCTCAGCGTCTGCCGGGGACGGAGCAGTGACTGCGGACGGCCACTGTCCCACACCAGCCTAGGCCTTGCCACCCGACTCTCCCTCTGATGCTGCGGATGACATCTCAGCCTCTTCAGGTGCACCAAAGGAGACAATGGGCCCGGTGGCATTTGGCAGATTGCTCTGCTTTGGAAGCACCACGGTGGGACTACAGGGTGCAGCAGAAGTCCGTGGGGCGTAGAACATTCTGAACCACCACCGTGAGGTCCCCCAGGCGCCTCACCACAGCAGCTGAAAAGCTTTTACAGCTCACCGAACTACCACGGGGAGGACGCAAGGAGCTGTCTTGCGAACGAGAGGCGCAACCTCAATGTAGTGATGGTCATGCGCTCACAGTGATCATCCACAAGCGCTGCTTCGACATGCTTCCGGCCCAGGCATGCAAGACAGCGCTCATGCCCATCTGAAGAGGAGAGGAATCTCCTGGACCCAGAAGCGCACGGTCAGATCGACACCCTCTCCAACCGCGAGAAATTTACTCTTTTTCTACCCGGGTTTGCCAAGGGAGGACCTCTCACGGCACACTGGTATGCAAAGGCTGGTGTCTCAGCAGCCTTTAAAAAGGCTCCAGCCCGTGGGGATCGCTGATTAGTTGCCCAGGCTGACAGCGAAGAGAGCGCGTGAACTCGCAGGAACTCCTTGGTTTTTTTTTTGTCACTAGCTTACTAGCTCACTTAAGTTACGTCAGAGGACATGCGCTTATGTAAGCACCCTTCATGTACATGTACACATATGTAAGCGAAACAAAACAATGCGTTACCCTCTTGACATAAAAATATATTTCCTAATATCGTGCAATCGGTGCTATCTGCTAGAAAACTTTAGTGATTTTTTTGATTGTTTCTTTACAGAACATCACCGTAAACACAAACACAAGATGGTAATACACATATAGGGAAAATTTGTCATAAAAATCCTTATTAATGGCAAAGATTACTTACATTTATGCTTGCTCGAGTGAGCAGCCATGTTGGACATTTCTCTTAGCTCTTCGTTTGAAGTGAGGTCTTCGTTTTGAGGGCTATCTAGCCCTTCCCCTTAAATTAAAATGGTGTGTCTCACCTGACTAATGTCTATGACAGGGTCAATGATCTGTTTGGAGGTGCACTGCATTCTGGGATTTCATTTCTGCTCTGTGCTTCAGAGGAATTACAGTTTTTTACTTTAGTGCCGGGCACTATCATCTTTCAAAGAGCATATTTTGGATAGAGAGCAGTGCAGTCCAACCACATTAAATAAGAGGAAATAAGAGGAAGCGCACGGTCAGATCGGCTTTTATAATGAGGCTTTTAGGACACTTCACAATAAACTTAAAGAACTAGATATTTATTTAAGAAACTATGTGCTTACTCTCAGAGAAAAAAGGTACAAAGCTTTCACCGATGTGGTACCTTCTGTGTCATCTGGTTGTATCTTGTTTTTGAAACTGAGCTATTTTCCTGTGTGGTTGTGTATCTCTAATATCATCACCAAAGTATCGTTCTGAAAGCACACCAGTTGAAGTGGTGCAATTATCAGCAAGTGAATTTGGGCATGTGACCAAGAGTCTACGTATAGCGTGAGTTCCAGCAACAGCGTTCAGAGAGCTGTGCTGAGAACCATCTGCTGCTCACTGACCTTCTACGAGATGCACAAGGAGTTTCTGACCTACTGTTTATACAATAATAGCCAGTGCAGAATTCAAATCATTCAAAGTTGAAGAGACAAAGTTACCTTTTTTTCTTTTCTCTGCAGAAACCATTGAAGACATGGGAGAGAAAAGTAAGTCAGCTTTTTTCTCACAGCATTTCTACTTGTTGGAAATAATTTTATTTTTTTTAATGTCGGTTGTGGGTTCAAAGGATTGAAGTCAGTAAGATTAAAAAAGAAAAAAAAACTTATGCAGAAAGGACAACCATTTTTAACATTGATAATAATCAGAATTGTTTCTATAGCGGCAAATCGGTGTATTAGAATGATTTCTGAAAGATCATGTGACACTCAAGACTGTATGTATGCTTTGCTACCGCGGCAATGTCAATGAGATATTTTCACCCATATTTTCGTGTGTGTGTGGTAATTATTATTTGCCTGCTGAAAATTGTAAAAAGCAAAACAATTAAAAAAAAAAGAAAAAAAGGTAATCCATCATAATCTTTAAGGGTTAGTTCACCCAAAATTTTGTCATTTAAGTACTCCTAATTGTCGTTTCGAACCCATAAGACCTTTGTCCATCTTCGGAACACAAATTAAGATATTTTAGATGATATCAGAGAGTCATCTGTTGCTGTAGACAGCAACACAACTGAAATAATCCCAGATCCAGAAACATACGGTACAAACCATGTGACATCAGTGGATCAACTTTAGTTAACATAACATAACGTAATTTACTCAACCATTCTTCTCCTATGACTTACGTCTTCAGCTATTTTAAAGAATATTACTGCGTAAGCGTACGCTTTCTTCTAGGCGCAAACAGCCGCAAAATAATTGCGTGCTTTCACAATAAAAATAAACAAGGCTGATTACGTCAAATACATTAATGTGTGCGTATGCTGCGAGTTGAGATACTCTCTAAAATGGCGGAAGACGTACGTCATGGGAGAAAAGTAAATTATGTTATTTTTGTTTTATTTGCACAAAAAAGTTTTTTTTTAAATTTATTTTATTTAACCTTTATTTAACCAGAAAGAGCTCTCTGAGATTAAAAATCTCTTTCACAGGAGTGTCCTGGACAAAATGTGCAGCAGTACAATCAATAACATCACAGATAAACATCACACAAACAGACTAAAAAACATTTAAAAGCAGTTGCATATTGTTAGATCAACTTCAATTTGCCTCAGTTAAATCAAACTGATTTAAAATGATCTAGAGTCAGCAGATTTTCTCATTTTAATTTAAATTGGAGGTAATTCCAATCAAACCAATATTCTCGTAGCATCGTAAAAGTAAGGTTGATCCACTGATGTTTCAGATGTCACATGGACTTTATTTTATCGGTGTTCTGTATCGGGTCTGGGATTATTTCAGTTGTATTGCTCTCTCATATCATCAACAATATCTTCATTGTTCATGCGCATCATAATCCCTCAGAATTCCGATGTCTTATGGGTTTGGAGTGACATGAGGGCGAGTATTTACATTTTTGGGTGAACTAACCCTTTAAGCAAAAATAATAATCGGAATAATAATATTAGTGAAACGTTAATTTTAATATAATAATTTTATTTTATTTAGGCTAAATGTATTTAAAATGAGAATATTTTTAAAACATTGTCCATGTTATATATATATTTTTTTTAATCACTTTTTAATATTTGTTTTGTATCACAGTAGTTTACCTCCTGGTATATCATGTTCTTTTCATCATGTTCGCGTGGTCATACTGCCAAACCATCTTCACAAAACCTATGAACCCACTCAAAGAGGTTAGTATATTTAATTATGGAAAAAAGTTATTTATATATATATATATATATATATATATATATATATTTAGATATTTGTTTCATAGTAAACATTTTGAGTAATGAATAGAAGACACCTGAAGAGACTAGAATGCGTTTGTCTCTATGTAAGAAATCAATTTAAATGTTATTGCACAGCATACTCAGCATGATTTATGAGGTGTTGGCTTATAATGGATTTTATTTCCTGCAGGCAGAGATTACTGTGTAATATTTGTAGATGTATGGTATGACTCCCATTAGTATGAGTTACACACATTGCAAAAAACAGCATGTTGGGTTGTAAATTGCATGTGATTGTTGCTGTAACTATAGCACCTCACTGCAAGCGGTTATTATGTCAAGCCGAGAGAATGAGAAACAAACTGTAATAGAGAAACCACATATGGCTCATACTGGCAATCAGTCATACTCCTCTCTCATCTCTGAGTGCAGAATGTGCTGCTTGTCACACAGAAATATCAAAATGTTTTGGTTATTCGTCTGTTCCTTTCAGTTCCACCTGTCACATTCTGACAAAGAGCTATTAGAGCGTGAAGATCGGAGAGAATCTCAACAGGAGATCTTGAGGAGAATTGCTAAGGATTTGCCCATTTACACACGCACCATGTCTGGAGGTAGGCACTTTTCTTTAAGTTCAGCGCATCCTAATTGTCCCAGTTTGCAACAGTCCATTCAGCCCAGATTTAGGTTCAGTAACAAATAATGGCCGCAGACAATTGCATTTGTTTCAATCTGTATTCAGTCTTCAGCGAATCCTATCGATCTGTGTTTTAACAAGCTGTCTTGATACAGCTATCCGCTACTGTGATCGCTGTCTGCTGCTGAAGCCTGATCGATGTCATCATTGCTCTGCCTGTGATATGTATGTCTATTCTCTTTATTTTTAAAGACACAACACATATTAGATTTTGCTGGGTTGCATTTTAACAGCTCCTCACCTGTTTTACAGGTGCATTTTAAAGATGGATCACCATTGTCCGTGGTATGTACTTGCTCAGTAGATTAAATGCAAAGTAAGAATAAAAAGGGTTTTTTTTCTTGGAAGAAACACATGCACCAAACATTTCTGCGTTTCTATTAGACCCCCTAAAAAACCTTTTTGTTTGTTGTTGTTGCAATTAACAAAAATCAATTTCGTAATTTAAAGATACAGTTAAATGTTTGATTGAAATACAATAAAATCAATAATGAATCTTAAAGAAATCCAAGAAACGATAATGATTTTATGAAACAGCAACAACAATGCAACAGTGCACTTATTATGCTTAGGACCCACTAACAGTTTATAGGTGAAAATTTTTGCTTGCATTTTTTTTTGTTTACAAAAAAATTAGCATTTCTGTATAAATCACATCATATTCAAACAAAACATAATTCCCATAAATTTAAATGTATAAATAAGTAATACATTGTAGTATTTATAAACTGTGTTTCAACTGCAAGGGAAAAAGTTACATTGTGCAGCTAATTGTGCAGTCAATACTATATTTTTTATTATTTAAGTCAAAATTATTATTTATATGTACTGAATCTAATTATACATTTTACATAAATAATTAGAATAGAAAGGTTCAACTGCACATTGTTCCTTGCTCTAGTGTATATTGGGCAGTATTTTTCAATCAAAATAGATATTAATATCCAGTTTTATTGAGGCTAATAGAAGCTTTTTATCTTCTTTGACAGGGTAAACAATTGCGTGGGCTTCGCCAACTACAAGTTTTTTATGCTCTTCCTAGCATATTCTTTGTTGTATTGCCTCTTCGTCACTGCCACAGACTTGCAGTATTTCATTCAGTTCTGGACTGTAAGTATGAATTATTAATTTCTTCGGCTTATATTTGGAAACAGAAATAATTTGAATGTGCAGATAGACTATCTCTAATGGAATAGCACACCAGCTGGAGCAATATCGTTGCTTTTCAATAAAAAGTGTGCTTTTATTTTTGAAAGGTTGATGGTAAAACTCATGAACGTCTGATCCAATATTTGGTAGGACTGAGTCAATCACAGACGTACTTTGATTGACCGACTTATTCCTCTAGTTCCAGTAGTTTTTGATAATCTCCCTCAGCATAACACTTTAGGTTTTGCAATTTCTGTTAGATCCAGTAGACAAGCAAACATAGACAAAAATATTTTGTAGTCTGGCAAAGGATGGTCCATAGAAGCCATGTATCCCTCTTCTGCTTGCTTCCGTTTCTCCAGTTAAATTCTTTCAACCGTTTTGATGCCTTCCACACATAGTCTGTAAAATTCTATATATGAGTTAGCTTAAACGAGGCTGTTTGTTGTTCATTTGTGCGTTTATCATGTCTGTGTGGTGTATTTAGAGTCTTTCCCGTGTTTCTCACAGAATGGTCTGCCCGACACCCAAGCCAAGTTTCACATCATGTTCCTGTTTTTCGCTGCCTCCACGTTCTCAGTGAGCCTAGCGTTTTTGTTTGCTTATCACTGCTGGCTTGTCTGCAAGAACAGATCCACCTTGGGTGAGTGGGCTGTGCTTTAATTACCTTTGGATTTCAGTAGTAAACACAGGATCATCAATAGTGTGTGTTTTGCTTTCTGTGATTGTCTGTCTGCCTGATCAAATACGTCTCATACATCAAGTGGCTCAGATCTGGGGCAGGTGGTGTTTAGGTCTTTTTCCAGTCTGCCCTTTGTGGCAGATCCTCAAGGGAACATGTATCTGTGACAACATGCCCAGTCTTCTGGCAAAAGCAAGTGTGTCAAGATGCATTATGGTTGAAAATGTGGAAAATTCATCTGCGCAACAGACATATTCTAGTCTTAACCCTGTGTCATATTTGATATGTGGATTTCTAAGACCTCTAAATGATTTACATCATCAAAGCTTTACTGAAAAACTAAAAATCTATCAGTTTTTTAGCAGACTGTAGAAATTGAATCTAACTGTAAAAAGGCTACAGTAAAAACCTATAAAAATACAGTTGAATGCCAACACAACCGAGTGTGCAAAGCAGTAATCAGAGCAAAGGGTGGCTATTTTGAAGAAACTAGAATATAAAAGATGTTTTCAGTTATT
>JAUMHR010000064.1:14038281-14057194 GCA_032361145.1 Enteromius fasciolatus
GACATACTACTCGCCTCGCATGCTGTTTTTCGCGTACTATATAGTAGGGAAGTAAGCGATTTCGGACGCAGCGTATATCACAGACTTTTCATTAAGACCCTAAAGAATCATATCAGGTTGTGGAAAATTGGCATTATATGAACCCTTTAAAATGACTGTATTCTATTTTAAAATGCTATTTATTCCAGTGATGCAAAGCTGAATTTTCAGCATCAGTGCTCTAGTTTTCAATGTCACATGATCCTTCAGAAACAATTTTAAACCATGCTCAAGAAACATTTCTTTCTATAATAAATGTTGCTTAATTTCTTTTTTTGGGGTGTGTGGAAAGTTCTGTGATGTTATTTTTGGATTCTTTAAAGAATAGAATGTTCAAAAGATCACCATTTATCCAAAATACCAATATTTTGAAAGATTTATAAATGTATTCATTTTTAAGTCATTTTAAGCATCCCTATTCATTTTTTTTTAATATAACTGATCCAGGGCTTTTGAATGGTAGTGTAGCTACAAAATATAATATAATATAATCATACTTTTGAATGACTTCTGAATGTTTTCTATTTTTCTTTCTTTCACTAGGGGTTTTGTGCTAAGGATTTCTGTTGTCAGTGGAACAGTAAGGACGCCCCCCCTGCTCTCGCACAGACAAGAGCTCTCTACCTATTGAGGTCCTTCACAAGAGCTGACAGTGCAGGAGTATGCTGTGTACTGTACATACATGAAGGGCTACAGAGCCTCTCGTCCTTCTTGCAAACCATATGGCTATCTTAATGTGCCTAAAGATGCCCACACATGTGGCTAAACATTTGGTAACATTACCGTGGTTCCAGCAAGACCCACATTTTTAAACATGTAGAAGTTTGTATGGTAAATGCCTTGAATATAGCTTGCGTGGTGTAGGCAGTGCTGAAGGTGGCGTTTGTTTGTTAGTCTGGAAAATGTGAAGTATTTATGCATGCTGTGTGATGGTGGTACGTAGTCGTTTGTAATGTTTGAAATGTAAACAATGAAAAGCCCAAGTGCTTTTGCACTAGACTGACAAATTTGACCCTGTTTTTGATACTGAATTGTTGAAATGCAGCAGCATCTCTTATTTTATTCATTACCACATCATGACCATAATCGGTTTTATTTGACAAAGTGTCAGCGAGGATCTTGTCCATCACATTTAAGTCTGGATCCCAGCTGTCATGAATTTTGCAAAGGGTCATACACAGGCAAAATGACTGATGTAGCAAATATTTTTGTCCATTTTTAGCGCTGGGTATTCAGACAAAAGCACTGTTTATTCATCTACCTGACAAGCACAGGGAAAACAAAAATACTCTATATGCACTTTGAACAGCGCTTTTTAAATTATTTCAGTTTTTAAATAGTTTTTAATTTGTTCTGATGTTTTCTTGATGGTTCTGTCGAATCAAGTATGCAAAGTATATAATGTATTGTATTAACTCTATATACATTATTGCACTGCAGCTGCAGAGAATATTTCACTGTTAAAAGTCTGATTATTTGAAACATGCTTTTCATAACCCTGTTTGCACAATTAATGCAAAACTTAATAAAGATGTGCTTTTGTATCACATCTGATTTATCT
Source organism: Enteromius fasciolatus (assembly GCA_032361145.1). Classification (NCBI taxonomy): domain Eukaryota; kingdom Metazoa; phylum Chordata; class Actinopteri; order Cypriniformes; family Cyprinidae; genus Enteromius; species Enteromius fasciolatus. The sequence goes on from JAUMHR010000064.1 coordinate 14,039,882, forward strand.
AAGGGCTCTGATAATGTACTTGCCACCATATTTCTGATCTCTGTTATTGCATGTAAATGTACTTGATTTTGACTTGAGGCGTGAACAAAACCTCAGAAATGCCAAGACTGGTGTGTTGTTCGTTTTGTAGTTTTTAATATGGAAATGTTTGTTTATTTTGTGAATAGGTTCACACACCACATAAAAAAATTAACTGTGATACAAGATTTCTACTGGTTCTTGCTTTCGTGTATGTAGACCAGCCGATTGTTGTTGCTACTTTAGTTCTTTATGAGAGTATGTAAAATTCTGCTGGCTATCTGTGTGTTGGTAGCTTGATGCGTTTTCAGTCAGACTCTGTATGATTATGCCATTGAATGATATGCCTTGATGAGTGTTACTGTAAGAGAAATAAAGTGATATTTTATTAAGTGCTACAGTGTTGTTTTAATACTGTTTGTTTCAAACAGTGTTTATAGCACCTGTCCAAAAATTTAAATTCGCTGAAAATTAACTCCATGATGTAGAACTGGGGTCACAAAAGATCTTAAGGCTAAAAGTAGCTCCTAACTTGCAGATTTAAGAGAACATCTTTAGAAAAGTGGGCATGTCAATCCTGCATTAGTAGTAGTGAAGTCACTAAAACTAACTCACAACTACCCTAAAATGGCTGTTGTAACAATCTGCTTTAAAAATATATACATTTATAAAACATTTGACCAAAACGAGCTTTGAAAAAGGCTTATTTTGACTTGTGACTTGTGTTCCATTTGCTTTTCTTTTACGTTTGCATGTCTTCCTATGAGCCACGCTTATTCTACTCTGTTAATTAAAGGCTTTTTATATGCATATTCACTATTTATTTTTTTACAAGTAGTATTATATTGTTAGTGGCACTTAGTCTGCATTTTAAAATCTTTATTTGAATGTAGTTAACTTATTTGAATATGGTAACAAAAACATGCTCTACAATATTTCTATAAATAAACCTCTGACAGAGACCCCTCCTATCAGTGTGTGCATAATTAGTAAGCATGCTGACATCATCCATATCAATCCATATGTCATCATCCATAGGTCAACTTCACATTTACTCTTAGCTTAAGACTCTATTCCTTAGTACAAGTTTGGCTCAGCAGCTTTTGTGAAAAGGTTTTAAGAGAAACCTTTTACTGCTATTTAGCAGAAATCTTAGAATAAAATGTTTTGTGAATACGGTCCCGGATTTGGAAAAAAAATGTCTTGATGGATTTGGAGTGCTTAATTAATGGACATATGAATTACTTGATGTTTTTATCAGCTGTTTGGGCTCTCGTTTTGACGGCACCCATTCACTGCAGAGATGAGCAAGTGATGTCCCTAAATTTGGTATTTTTATTTTTGGTTGTACTATTCCTTTAAGAATGGTTCAATAAAACTTTAACGCAGCATAAATCTAAACAGATTTTTGAATATGTTAGAAAAATCTGGCTTTTATTTCCAAATGTTCTAAAAACAGTCACTCTTTATATTGCATAATACCAATGTGGATACTGCACACACCAAGATGATAAACAAACGGGAGGAAGGAGGTTAAGAGCTACCAAAATCGTTCACCAAATCAGACATTCAAAAGAACAAGCTGTGTTCATGCGACTGACATATCTATAAAAGCTCAGATTAGTTAACACAGCATTTATTCAAATGTTTCAGCACATGCAGCAGATCTAGGCAACACAGAATTGTAAAGCAATACAATACAACAACAAAAAAAAAAAAACGGAAAACGGAGGAAAACCCCAAACAGCACAAAATGTGCACCATTCATAAACCAGCACTACAAGTAAAACTAATTCCACTGATACTGAGTACATGACTTGGCTAAGATTTCTTTTAAGAGGCATTATTTCTTAAATGAATAAAAGGCTTTGAACTTCTTTGATACTAAAATACTACAAAACCTTTAAATCTCTTTTAAAAATGAAAATGGAAAGATAGTCTTGATCCAGAAGTATGAGGTGACCTTGGTTCACTTAAATAGTGGCAGTTACATCATCACTCTTAATTTACTTGTGTGGTAAAATCTGTGCTAACCCAACGTAAAGGGTAAAATCAGTGCAAGGCTTTGCTTTACAATTAAGTGCCTGTATTTACCTGTGTCTGTGAGATCCTCCATCTGCCTAAAGCTATTGCGAAGAGTGAGAAATCAGTACTTCTGTGATCAGGGAATGACAGTTCACGTAGGTGACTGGTGTACTCGGTTTCGCCAAATTAGTTGATGAAATACGCAGCTGTACACAAGAAGAAACGGATGCAATAAATTAACGATAAAAAAGAACATAAAAAGTAGCTTAATATTAAGGCTGAGCTGTGGGGGGAAACTAAAACACCAAATGGTTCCTCTTCTTTAACCATAAAAGATGAACGTTGTGTAAGAAGATTTAACCAAGAGAAGGCAACAAAGGGAAGAAGTTTTTTTTTTTCTGTTGGATGGGAGTTTTAAAGTGCAAAATCCTATCATGAAAAACAAAACAACAACAACTAAAAACCCATGTTTTGAGCCCTGTATATGAGGTTTTTATGGTAAGGGATTCTTGTTGTGTCATGACTGCTGCTTGTTTGCCTCCTCCTCGTAAGCGTTTCCGGTGCCGTTCTGGACATAGGATGAGCCTGAACCCAGTCCATACAGGTGACCACAATACTTTGCGTCGTCAATGTGATCCTCAAAAAACATCTGCAACGACAACAATGTTAGATTTAGTACAAATTTAAAAGGTTTCTGTGATATCGAACAAGCATAGCACTTTCATGACTTGTTTTTTCATCTGAAGGCACACCTCTCTCATCTTGAAGAAAGCCATTCCTGTGAGGAGTGAGTCAGACCCTGCCTGATGCTGAGGTCCAATTCTCTCCAGCTCAAGCTGCTCTGCCACCTCCTGCAGACCGCCCTGCACATCACATGACAGAAATCAGGCACAGATTCCTTCTATTCACACAGACCGCTGCAAATTAGAGTAACCCCTGATATATTTCACAGCATTGCTACAAAAAAAAACAGTGATGCAAAATTAGGAGAGCTACAATGCCTATTATAAAGTATTCCCCCCAGTTTTTACGCTGAACCAGAGAAATTTTTATTTAGCTTTTTTCGATTGCTCATCAGCCAAAACATGAAAATATATCTTATAATGCTCTATTACAATAACTATGCAAGTATTTTTAGTATCAGTAATTAGTATATGCATCTTTGACAGTCTTAGGTTTAGTCTTGGGTTTGTAAGGATACGTACCAACCAGTGGCAATTATTCTTAATAGTTTTAGTTAAAAGACAACAATATTAGACAACAATCTATTAAAAATGTATTAATAAAAAAGTATTAATTGTTTATACAAACATGTATTATTATAAATATTATTTAATTATTATTAATTATTTTATCATTCATATTTTTTTAAATCAGTATTTAGTAATCATAATTTCAGTAACTACAAAAAAAAACTATCTGAATAACTCTAAGTTTAAGTACTACTTAAACTAAAACAGATGTAAAAAAAACCAACAAAATAATGCTAAATATAAATATTTTAAACAAATTCAAATACAAAAGTGAATATTAAAATTTTAATTAAAAATGTTATTAAAAAAAACAACATAAAACAATTTACAAGAATCATACTTTGTTACTTTTGCTACTCAGACTATTTAAAGATTTGAATCTATTTAAACTAAATATATATAAATATAAATGAATACAATTGACAACAAAATACAAAAAATACAAAAATGAAAATAAAACTAAAAGTCATAAATACATACTGTAACAACACACACATTTATATATACACACACACACACACACCATTCCAAAATCACACTGATAAATTCTGAATATTTGTGCTACATAATTTTAAAAATGAAGAGATTATTGTAGATTATGTCTGTTAGTGTTTTTCTGTTGTTCAGAAAATTGCAATAAATAAAAGACTTGTGTGTTGTAAAATACTGATGTATAAGTCCATGAGTGTGTAAATGAGCCTGTGTAAAGCCTTTATTTAATCTATTTAAATTGCAAAATACCTTCAAGTTCTTACAGCTCTTCATGAGGTATTTCACATCATAAATGATGGGAAAAAATAAGCGAAGTATCTCGAAAAAGTCAACCTCTTCATCTGGCAATTTTGAGTTGGACAAAATTTTAATCAGGTACCCAAAGTCATAGCCACTGTTTGGAAAAGAGACCAAAATTAGCTTGAAAATAGCCTGTATAATTAATTGAACTGTAAATTTAGACTTGTACTATAAGCACAAAAAAGAAACACATTTTTAAACATTACTGTACATTTTCTCAAGCTGTGAAGAATCTGCTTGTGATCTGAATCACCACTGAAACACTGTGTTCATTTGACTATGTGAATATTACTGTAAGATTACCTATGGAATGAGAGCCACTTGACCCCCTCACAAAGCACCACACCTGAGGTCATAAGCAGCTCAGCAAAGTACAGTGTCTCAATACCCTCGTCCTCATGCTTCTTAAACTGGATACCTGACGTCGTGAGCAACTCAATGGAATCCTGTGCATACATATCTTCCCTGCAAAAGACAGTACCGTTGGTGTAATGTCCAGCTTTCATAAAGAATCACACTGATGGCTATGGATACACCTGAAGACAAGAAAAGTCATCTTGTCATATGTCTTCAACATGGACATAAAAGTGAGATCATGGATTGATGCGTTGTTGTATGTGACATACCTCTTAAATTATAAAAGTGAAATGCTTACGTGAGGTTAAATTTGAAGTTGAACTGCCATGTCGACGTCCCTGGAGGGTATTCACCCTGTTCGTTCATAAATGTAAGGCCAAGCTGGATGATCTTTAATAAGTCAACATTACACCGTAGCAGCTGGTACTGGTAATCAGCATTGCTTCTAAATTCACCAATTGGTCTTGCAACTACACCTGGAAACTCTGTGTCCTACAAATGCAACAACATGCATCATGGTTGTTATGTATATTTGTATATTTATTAGTATATAAAAAAATGTTTTGTTCAGACAGGCAGGAAATATCAGATTTTTGCCATATCAGACTACAAACATCTTTAGAGCATCAAGAAACACATACAATATGTTTGTTTTCATTTTAGTTCAAGTTTCAGGAACTGTGTTATGTTCTTCTGGAATTTTCATTAGTTTAAAAATACTTTTATTTTTATTTTAATTAGGCTGGAAAAAAAATATATATATATCTATATTATATAGATATTATATCTATATTATCTCATCAGTAAAGCCGGTTCTTTGATTAGAGGTTAATCTCCATCAGCTGTTTTCAAAAGGAAAGCCAGCTTATAAACAAAGCCATTGTCATTGAATCACCTGCGAAACTCAACGCGTGTCAGTGATCTACGGCTCTGTTCATAAGTCAGTGTTCTAACATTTTATCCTACCCGTGAGATTTTCCTACCAGGGCTTACTGCGCATGCACACGTCAATATTGCATTCTTTTTTCTGACCCCGAACAACAATATTTAATGTATCTTAATTACTATAAGGGTATATATACATATTAGGGCTGTCAAAAATAACGCGTTAACAACGTTCATTATTTTTTGTCGTTAATTACCTTTTTTTTTTTTACGCATTTCACGCATGCGCAGTGTGATGAATTATTTGTCAGGAAAGTGGGACAACAATTGCCTCGGAGTAACTGCACTTTGCATCAGTGACATGCGGGTACTGAATAGGGCTGGGCGATTTAATCGTCGATTAATGCTTGCGCATCACGTTAGTAAAGCCGTTCTTTGATTAGCGGTAAATCTCAATCAGCTGTTTTTAAGATGCGCTGCAGTTGATACACAGAGCCGTAGATCACTGACGAACTACGCAATTTTGCGTTTAAAATCGGAAATCGCTTCTGATTTTGAGCGCAAAATTGCATAGCTCGTCAGCGCGAAAATTATGTATCTGTGTCCTGTTATTTATCTTTGGGAAAAAAAATGGTTAGGATTCAGGTGTAGTTGCAAATAGTGATTAATCCACTAAAAATCCTGATTAATTTGATTAAAATTTTTAATCATTTGACAGCCCTAATATATAATATATATATATATATATATTTTCCCCCTCCAATTTCATTTCTGCATTTTAACATATTTGTTTAGCTTTTTAAGTTCACATTTTACATATACATTATATATATATATATGTAAAATGTGATATATATGTATATATATACATGTGTATATATATATGTATATATAAATAAATAAATAATCTATACATAAAACTACACACAGACACACACATATATGGTATATATTACTCCAGCCATCAATTTCCCAATTTAGTTACATGCATATATATATATATATATATATATATATATAAATAATTATTCTCAATAGCTCTTTATTTTAATTAACAGTAACAGCACTGGAACAGTCAGACTGAGAGTTTCCCTTTTTTTTTTTTTTTATTATTCATGAGACTAATGTCATTTACGAAGAGTGGCAGTGTCTACAGGTTTCAAAATTCACTCTTTTCGCTCACATTATTCATTGTGTATTAAATACGCACAACAAATGTATTTGAAATGTATGATTTGCTATAATGCTTCTTTTGTTTGTCTCATGCGCCTCTTGAGTGAAATTCTTCCATTTTTCCTGTCCTCTCTTTCCACAATATCTCTTGCCATCAGACTGACACTTAAGTCATTACTATGGCAACTGACATAGACCTACCGGATATTAACACTGCACTGTATGAACGTATGGATCTGATTTAATAGCTTAGAAAATGACAGCCAGTTCTAGATCTAGAAATTTGAGAAATAAAACCAAATTGAATAAAGCATTAATAGTTTAAAAACTCACCATTGCAACGTAGTTGAATTTTCGGGTCACCTGTCGGATCCTCTTCATCTCCTCATCCAGGTTGCTGGCCCAAACCTCACATATTCTTTGACTATGATCCACAGTGGCTGCGGGCATAGTTCCAGATTCACGGCATCAAAACCAAAAAACACTCCCCAGGGGATACTCTCATGAAAATAATAATTGCCTGTTCCCTCTTTTTACCTGGAAAAAACATTACAATCAGAAAGTTGAAGATTTAAATCAAACCCCTTTATTGTCACTAAACCATAATCTAATCAAAAAGGTAACCAATTAGAAAATAGACTTGGAAAACTAGCGCAAAAAGCACTTCTAACTGCAGAAAATATATCGAATGCCTATACAAAGCACCATACAAAGCTCTCCTGTTAAAGCATGACACAAAATTGTTTATTTTTGCACCAATTTGTTTTCTCTGCAATAACAGGTCTGCATATATTTTCAAATACGCTTCTATGGTTTGTGGTGCATAACTCTTCTGTTATGGCCTGGCTGATTGACTTTGGTAAATCATTAGTCGTTTGTTTACGGACTTCAAACTAGATATTAGATTAGTTCATCCTTATCACTCCAGACAGCATCATGAGGACTGTAAACAGAGGAGAGAGATGGCAATACTTCATATGCTTCCACTTTAGTCCTAGTAAACATGACCACTCATCAAGCTTCATGACAGCATTGAAAGGACAACGACTCCTATCACGCACAAAAAACCTGTTGTGCTATGACTAAACATACAACAAGTGCCAAATGAGACAAAATGGTCACAGGCTAACAGAAGCAGCATTCAGATCAATGTGTCAAACAAAATAAGTGGGAAGATTGGTCGTGTGCCAAAAAATGCTTGCAAACATTTATGTCCATTACAGTGCCTTTCTAGCCTATTCTACATTATTTTAAGTCCTTAAGCTATTAAACGTCCAAATAATTTAAGTTATTTGTAAGTTGACCTACTAGCAGCACTAGCTAGCACATCTGCTAAACCACTTCAAACCCCGCAAACGTCCTAAAATCATGCCTGCAGTCAGCTTTTGGAGGTTTCTGTAAACAATCCCTGTTGTAAGATGTGAATGAGGCTGTTTAGTGTCGACGTGAGTGTTTATTTGTGTATGTAGAGCTATTAGCCTAGCCACAAAAGTTTGTCCTGTTATTTTGATCAAAGTTGACTTTTTCTGTCAGGACTTACCTTTCCTCAAACAAGGCAGTTACACTTAAAGCGTATACTGCTTCTGTAATACAAAATCGCCTTGTTTAGAAAGGACTGGGACCTTGCTCTTTACTTTTATATAGTTTTATTGGGCTAACACCGATATCAACAACCAGCTGCCACCTCTGAACTACATCACAGCGCTTCAGCGTGACGTCATGACACAACGACGCGTGACCTTTGAACTCACGTTCAGAAATGCGAATTTTTATATACCCGTTTTACTTTGAAAGGGAATGTTTATATTTATAATAACTCGGGGCATGTTATTGCTTGTAAGACCCTTCTATAGTGTTATTTTATATTCATGTATCATTATAATGTAAGAAAATATAATGTAATATTCAAATAACTGTTAAATCGGTGAAACAATTAAATAACAAATAAATAAATAATAGTAATAATTTCACAACCATTCGGTGAATTCTTAAAATAAAAATCATTCAAATTCAAGAAATGTTTGTTTCTTGTAATGCTGCCTTTATTTTAAAATATAACAACATCACAGACCTTGTGACAAAGAGAGAGGATAAGACAGTAAGACAGTAACAGGTGAGGAAACTTGTCTTCATTATTCTAATGTATACATGAGTACTTTATTAGTATTACATTATTTCCATATTTGGTCTTGTTTCTTTTGGTTCCGTGCATGTGCCAGGCTTAGTTTTAAGTGTTCAACTACAATATGCAATAGTTTTAAAAGCTATCCAAACTATCCAAGGACTGACCGAATCTGCTAAGTAACATTTACAAAAGTAAATGTTACTTGTAATGCACACCTGAAGGAATGTAAGTATCATATTGATTTCACAACAAACTGAAATTTAAGTGCATAAAGTGCCAAAAATTAAGATCAGATCATTTATTGCACACAAGTATTTAATGCGTGAAAGAATTCATGCTAATGAGAAATTATAAATATATACTAGAATAAAACATACGTCTTTATATAGTACACCTGTATTACACATTCAGACAGAAAGACATGCTTCTGTAACGCCACATGTCCAATACTTTGCATAATCTGAAATGCTCCTGCTCACATACAGTAGATGCTATAGCTTTTTCTTCTTGCATACTGTTGCATTTGTTCACGCTCTGTTAGGCCCAGTCTCATCTGAGTCAGGATCCTTCACGCTGTCATCACTTGGCAGAGACTCTTCTCCAGAAGAATGGGAGCTGAAATCTGCCACTCCTGACTCCTGGTCACTATTGTCAGCGTCAGAGCTTTTTGGTTTGTCTCCAAACAGGCTAAGCTCAGTGCTTTCTCGCTCTCCTTGTTGTAAGGTGAAAACATTAGGAGCACCTCCTATAAAGCCACCGATGTAATCCTGAGGAGTATTGGCCAGGTTTGTGTCTAAAGGTAACGACCAAAGGGCTTGCTTGCTGTCCAATACACCCTTTTGCATGTAAAGGGTTTTTGCACGCTCCTTATCCAGAACAGCCATTTTCTGCAAAGGGAAAATACTTGATCGCTCAAATTAAAAAGGCAGAGTTTGCATAGGTTAAGATTCTGAATTTATAGAACGTGCATATTTTAAGGAAAAAAATAATAAAATTTTAGAGTTGTTTTCTTCATAAATACAGATTTTGACAAATGCAACTTTACCCCTCTGTAGCAAATAAGTGGCAACAGAATGAGATTGTGGATTATTGTGAAGTTTTAATTAGCTTTTTGGCCTCTCATTCTGACGGCACCCATTCGCTGCAGAGGATCCAGTGGTGAACAAAGTAATGCACATTTCTCTAAATCTGTTTCAATGAAAAAACAAAACAAAAACTCATCTACTTCTTCGATGGCCTGGGTGAGTGCATACTACTTTAAGGTAATCCGGTTTAATTTAAATTATAAAAACTAATGAAATATGAACATTTTTAGGCACATATCTAGCATTCTACCTGCTCACAGAGAGCCAGTTCTTCCTCAAGTTGCTGCGTTTCCTCTTTTACAGTCATCAAACAATCCAGCTCAGACTGACGTGGGTGCAACTCACGTTCAAAACGATTATACAGCCTTCTCCAGTATCTAAACACAGAAAAGACAAATGTTTTTTTTGCAGTTAAACATACATAAATACTATATATCTGTTACTCTGCAATATCTGTATTGACTAAAAGATAGATAGATACTTAGGACTAAAGTGACAAATTATGCATGTTAAAGAGAATCAAACTATTATTTTTTATAAAAGAAAAAAAGTATTTAACATGCTCTGACATACTTAAAACAGTAGGGGGCAGTACTGGGCCTCAGAAGTCCCCGATTTTGGCTCTGATCAGGTTTGAACAGAGGATTCATAAAATCCAGCTTGTTCTCCCATAAATGAGGCCATATGGAATGAGTTTTCTCTTTGATGCTAAAGAAAAAAATTTAATAAAATATGTTCAATACATGCAGCAAATACTGACATCCACAGTACTGCAAATTTTAACAACTAATTAAGTTTTGACATTCATGTCATCAGATACACAGGACAGTTACCGCAGATCTTTCCTCTCCTTCTGGCTGTTACAAATGAAGTTGCCATAATGACAGGAGTAGACATGGTTGTGGATGCTGATCAGAAACTTCTCATTGTACTCAAAAGCACAGGGAAACTGTTCCATAAGCTGCCATACACATTCCAGGAACTGGTCTATGACAGGAGACACTTCCTTTGCCTCTCCATCAAGATGACCGCATCTGAAATGCCATAAAGTAGATTACATTAGGTATGAGCATGATATTGAGTCAGAAAACCTGTAAATTATATGATGGAGGCCAACCTGTGTGAAAACTTATGTCCAAAAGAAACCCAGTCTTTTTCAATCAGCACCTGCACATCAAATAAAATAGGATTTTACTTCAAATACCATTCACATTTAAGACCGTTTTCAAAAGAAATTCATACTTTGACCCAGAAAGGATCAATTAAAAAGTGTCAGTAAAAGCATTCATAATCACATAAATACTGTTCTATTGAACTTTCTGTTCACCAAAGATAAAAAAAAATATATAATGAAATTATAATAAAAATAAATGTCTATAGAGCAACATTTTAGAATGGTTTCTGAATGATCATGTGGCACCGAAGACTGGAGTAATGATGCTGGAGTGCATAATTTAAAAGAGGCTTTTTTTAAAAAAACATTAAGAAATCCTACCAACCTCAAACAGTATGTTTAAAGGTAAAATCTAATTTTCTGATATTAAGATACTTCATATCCCAGTTTAATAAGCAGATACAACTATAAGTAAGTCATTTGTAAGATCAAGTTCCCTAAAAGTGCAAACACTGGCACTATCACAACACTGATGTATTTGATTGAGCATCACCACCTTGTTTAGCTGGTCAGTAAAAGGCAGGACCTGCTGGTAAAACCTGTTTGAATAAAACCTGGTTGAAGTAATTTTTTTGTCCGATCTGTTCAGTGATCCACGTGCATTAAATTACTTTGTAAGCGGGCTAAATCATGCCATGCTTCTGCAAATATTGTAGCTACATTCTGCTACCAGTGTATCAGGAAATGAGGCTGTATTCCCAGACAGAACTAATCTGGGTTAGGTTTTTCCTTTTATGTTGACTCCATATGAGGGTAAATTTCAAAAAAGAAAGAGATGATTCTTCAAACTGAGCCCGGCTATTGAATGAAACCTCTCCAGCACAGATCTAGCCTCCCTCCAGCAGAGAACCAGCCAGAGACGATCCATACAATTAAATGTGCAAGACCCACACTGGCAGCCTGCCTCTTCTTACACTGTGAACTCTGTGACTTTTGGAGTAAGGCTTACAAGGGGTAATGCAGCATGCTCTCATTTACCATCAGTCCCTTGAGGGTCCTGTAGTAAGGATCCAGAAGCACACTGGCCACAGAGCACACCTGAGCCGTCCTATCCCAGCCATCAGAACAATGAACCAAGACGCTGATCCCTTCCTCTGCCACAGCCTGTGTATGTAAGAACATGAAATCAGTACCAGAGCGCCCATGGCACGAGCTGAAGAACTCTTTAAAGAGATGTTTTACCTTACATATGAAGATTCCAGCCTCCATGATCGATTTGATGTGTCTCAACCAGTCTGAATTTTCAAGGCCTGTTAGAAATTCTCCCATGGAGGGAGAATGCAGTGCCGAAACTAAAAAAAAAAACCCACATCAGACATTTTGAGAAGATCCAGACAAATTCAATGGTAAAGTTAAGTTTATATAAAATATGATGAAAACCAGGAGCTTTATTGAGAATTTACAATAGGGAACTGACGTGAGGAATATTTTTGGATATCCGTAGTTTAGAGACCTCTTCTATAAAGTGCTCTATATTTACTTTGGCTTTGCAAAGAAAGCTGGTGACTCATCTGTAGCGTCCTCTGTGAGTGTCCTCTTTATTTATGTTACTTAAAATATGCATAACTGATAAATCGGCATGATGACAGTTCTGTCGTATGGCTCATTAGTTATCATGACAACCAAAAGAATTTGTATTTCTAAAAGTGGCATTGATTCTTTTTCTTCAAACTAACATAAACATTCTTTGTGAGCACTGGAAGTTTTGATATTCCGACAGTTCAAATGTGATAAGAGTATTTAAGGGCTGGTGACGTCCCATGAGAACGCTCCAGATGAGGGCTTAAGCCAATATACTGACAAGCACGGTCGCTCTTGGTGGCAGAGACCTAACTAACTTTACAGTATTTCAAAGAAAACTGCCATTCTCAGAAGAATCAAGCATTTTTGTAATGAGATCTCAAATAGCCACAGAGTCTCTGCTGGATTATTCAACCAGATGACTCCCTAGTGTTTTTGGGGTCAAAATGCTATCACACCCAGAACTACTATTATTTCTTAAACACTGGAAGACTTCATTCTCACGCCCTCCTTTTCTCAATCAGGGCAAAAAGCTCTCCAATTGTTAAGTCAACAAAACAAAAATAGGCAGGAATAAAAGCCAGATGGATTCAAAGCACCCCTACTACACAATCTACTTTGCCAAGAAACTCTCCTGTGGTACAATCAATGGTTCACGGCAGAATATCTTTATAGTAGATGATAAAATGCTAAGCGGTCTAAAGTCGTAAAGTTGTTTTTTTTTAAACGCAGCATGGGAAGATCTCCTAAACTGAAAGGGAGCTGCTAATGGTTCAAGCTGGTCTACACAGTTTTGGTGTAGATGCATGAAGATCCTTTAACACTCCTTCCCTCGAGGTTCTTTTAAGGTACTTCACAATATTAAGATGCTCTTCACGTTAAGGAAGAAAAGGTTTCTTTTAATGTCACCACAGAAACATTTTAAAAAACCTTGACAATACTACAGTGATATATATAATATACATATATTATAAAATATACGGTGAAATTCATTTTCTCACTTAATAAGATGGAGACAATACCCTCTATGAGTTTCTGCTGACTGTTCCTCATCACATGGATGTTTTCAATGCCAATAAACTGGAACCTAATGTTGCAGTAGTTGTCCTCATTTTCATAGCCTTTGCCCGCAGCTCGGTTCGCCATTGCATTTAGCTGGAAATACATGAGAGTGTTACATAAAGTGTTCTTCATGTGTAATTCTGGTCCACTGATATTAAGTGGACTGACCTTGGGTCTTGTGTCCACAACATACATGAATCTGCTGCCAGGATTAGACTTCATGATGGCCTGCAACATTTGTTCATCCTCCAGGCAGCGAGCACTGAAGCCAGAAAGAGGCTGACTGCTGCGACATATTGTGGCCTAAAAAAAGACATCATATGAGTAGGTGTTAGCATATGTTGATATCCTGTGTTCTTTTGTGTGTGTTTTTTTTGGAATGGGCACCAGTAATGGTCCTTGTTTATTATTAGTTAACCTAGATAAAGATAAGGTATGACAAATAAGTGCTGGAGAAAATAGTTTAGCGGTACAGTGTTTACAAGACAAAATACGAAACCAAAAAATGAATACATAAATATATCCATGAAAGTGTATTTCACTATCGTCAACAATGTGTGTTAAAATAACATTTTCCAATTATCTAGTAAAATTCTGCATCATACAGTCTCAAATTGGCTCAATAATTCAGCCTTTCACCCAAATTAACAACAATAAAAATATAAAACATAAAAGTATAAAAAAAAACTTTTTTATGTTAAAAACATTTTTTTTTAATGATATTTTAATACTTCCCATTAAAATAAATACTGCTCAATCTACTACAAATGCAATCAAACAGTCTCAAAGTAATTCCCAGACTAATCCTGTCACACTCCATTAATAAATTAAACTTAAAAAACATAAGATCCCACTGTCCTCTCTGTGGAATGGGCATTTCATGAGAATTTGGCTCTGGCCTCATGAAACTCTAAAGACTGAGCTTGCAATACTAAAAAGCTTACTTTTTTAGACACTGTTCTAATCATATTTGGGGGTTAACGAACCATGAATGGGGGAGATATTAAACTATAACTGACCCCTTTGGGCCTCAGCAGCATGATCCTCATGTGGGAGTCACACACAAGTTTCTCCATGTGGTTTGAATTCATGTGTCCAAAAGAAAACACAGAGACTCCAAGGGGAATATTTGACCTCAATGAAATGAAAATGTCTTTTAACGGAGTGCCGAACCCAAGAGGGTGCAGAAGGAGCTCGACCTTGCTTTTAAAATATCCATTATTGCTGTAAATCACAATGCACGCATATGCTGCATGACACATTTAGTATCGTGTCATGAAAAAATTACTACAATTCAATGCAAACTTACTTTAAGTTTGCGCTGTGAAAAGCTGGAGTAAAACTCTACTATAGCTGGAGCTTAATGCAAAATCAAGCTGCAGCACATTTATGGTTAATCAAAAATAAGGTACACACAAAGAACACTCAAGCCTCAAGAACACTGTGTTCTTGAACCTTGAACTCTTCAGTCTTATGACAAAATATTTGGCAGGCAAGGACATATGAAGGACAGAAAATTCTCCACAGCCTCATTAAAAGAAGCAGATGAATACTAAGGCTGAAGAGAAAATATCCCAGATGTGCAGCCAAACTCACATGGTTTTCCTTGCAGTAGTATGACAACATGGGAAATCGACCTCTGCTACGAAATTTCGAGCTTCCTACGATGACAGGGAGGGTGACGGATTTAGGCACAAACAAGTCAGCTGGGTAAGTATCACACACCTGTGTTTCAAGGAGAAACATTGTGCATAAAAAAAACAAGCACTTACATAATATATTGATTGTGTTTACATAGTGATGGTTGGTGATATACTGACTCTGTACTCGCGGTTGATTGGGGTGACATGCCATAGCTTATTTGGAAGTCCCATTCGACTGTACTCAGCCTTCAGATCTAAAAAGTCCCATGAGTGCTCCCTTTCAGCTTTGTCAACATTGGGATAGAAGGAAAAACAATACAACTCCTCATATTTTTCTGCAAGACACAAAACAAAAACAATGTCAGCAACGTCCTGGTACACAGATAATTTCTACTTAATTAATTAGAAAATTGTAGGAAATGCACAAATGCTGCAATGATATTGTAATCACAGTGTATTAGTGAAAAACAAACAAACAAAAAAACAATGCCAAAATGCATGTTAGGTAACCCACCTGGCCTGGAGAGATGTGAGAGTGAAATGTAAACATTGTGGCAATCGCTCTCTTGAGGAATGATAAACTGTATGACTTGAAAGTTCTTGCAGTGGATTAATAAAGGGTATCCGGTCTGAGATGCTTTATGCTTTACAACATTGCACACTAAACTATGCAAAACCTGTAAAAAACAACCAAAATAAATAATTATTGAGCTCAAAAAAACTCTGCAATGATATTCCCAAAAATTACACTTACCCACAGCTCATTTCTGTCCTCAGATCCTTTACCTACAAAGATAGTGTGTGTGGCTGTTAGGTAGAGCGTGCCCACTTGAGTCCTTCGAGAAGAACTTCTGTCCACTATCCGGACATTTTCAACCTGTAATACCAAGGTAATAAGACAACATTTTGATTGGTCCTGCACTAATTTACCATCTCACAAACATATATCTGTGGCTTCAGATGATACTGCACTTACAGTACCCGTGATCAAAGAGAGACATATAGTTTAGTGGTACATATGACTTTTCAATCATTTTTTTATATTAAACTAATTAAAACAATAACACACGTAGGCCCTTGTGTTTATATCCTTGCACATTGGTCTCACTGACATGAATCCAGTGAATTAATCAATTTACAAGTAATAAAACCTCTAATGTTTCGCATGTGGAAGGAATGTATGGAGATATGAGGTATACGTCATGAAAAAGGGAAAGATTGTCTCATTGAATGGATGCTGGACATTTACCTTTGGCATTCTGATGTGCTCCATCTCTGACCACCACACCTGGCGCGTGCAGCTTATCGGGGTACAGAAATACTTCTTAGTGTCATGCTGAACGAGTCATATTGTGTTCGTTCAAACACAATAATATCTGAGGTATTGTTACAAACGTTGCGCCGCTTTGAATCCTGGTTGATACGGTTACATATGGCTCCTCCCGTCGTCTGTAGTGATTCACCGTTAGGGCTCTGTAACGTTACCTCACTGAAAGCTGCTGGGTCCTAAAGCCGACGAGTTCGGTGATGTAAATTTTGTTGGCTGTTAAGCCACAAACCCCAAATTCGGCAGAGACCTGAGACCACATTTCTAGTTTGTTGCTATATATTTTTAGACCTAGTTTTTTTTTTTTTTAATTTTTAAAAATGAAAAATGTCCCATAGACTTACATTGGATGAGAAAAAATGCGCCTCTACAGGCGCAATACCACCAGCGGGAGGAACTTATTTAACCTCGTTTTGCATTAAATTAGTGCTGTCAACGGATTGAGCATGATTAATCACATCAAAATAAAAGTTTTTCTTTATATATTTGTATGTAATGTGTATATTTATTAGGTATATATAAATACAAACACATGCACATATGCAATGAAAATATGTTATGTTTATATATTAAATATATTTAAATATAATATAAAATATGAGAAAATAAATATATAAATGCATTTACATGTAAATACTTTCTAAATATATACTGTATGTGCAGGGCTTGACACTGGCACCCGCCCACCCGCCAAATGCGGGTAAAATTCGGCTGTGGCGCGTAAAAACTTTAGTCTCACTAGCCACTTTGGCGGGTAGTTTATTCTTTGGTATGACAATATATTTTTCTTGTAGTTTTCTCTAAAGGCAACTGATATAACAAACGCATTGCAACGTAATATTACGCGCATAAAACTCCCATGAGCAAACTCCC
>JAUMHR010000064.1:14057294-14077371 GCA_032361145.1 Enteromius fasciolatus
TTATGAGTGTATGTACACTAGCAGTAGAATCAACTATGATGCAACGAGGCGTCACCAGAAATCTTGCCTAGGGCGCCGAATTGGTTAGAGCCGGCCCTGCCGATTGTCCCGAAGATCAGTTTATGGCAGTCCTGTGCACCGGACTCTGTGGTAGTGAGCGAGCAGAAAGAGCGGTGCCCCAGACACACAGCCGCTCAGCATGAGCAAAAGACGGGCAACCAAGAAGAGCGTGAAGACAGCGAACAGGTCGGGATCCTGGAGCAGGTAAGAGGACATTAAATTCTTTAAATCACAGGCTTGACACAGAGTGTTCCACAGGACCGACTGAGACACGATAGGACATGACATAAGATCATGAACCGATAAAAGACAGAATACATGAGTGTAAGATAAAGAGTAGGTAATGAGACTAAATCCGGAGCAGGTGAGAGCAGTAGCACTTAATGAAATAATGAGGCGGAGAAAACAGCAACGAGACAGAAAATGAGGTGACAAATAACAGCCTCAGCATGTGTTTGTGACAAAATGAAAACAAACTATAGAAACACCCGTGATCATGACATTACCCCCTCCCTCACAATCGCCCTCTTTCAACCGGAGGAGGCGGTTTACCTCGTGTCCGGTGGAAGTCCTCGATCAACGACCGATCCAACACATCTCGAGCCGGAATCCAACACCTCTCCTCAGGGCCATAGCCTTCCCAGTCCACAAGGTACTGAAATCCCCTGCCTCGATGGCGAACGTCAAGTAATCTCCTAACAGAATAAATAGGAGAGCCATCCACAAGACGAGGGGGAGGGGCGGCAGGGGAAGAAACGTTAGGGTTAAGGGAAGAGCGGAACACCAGCTTGACCCTGAATACATGGAAATCAGGGTGTACCCGGAGGTAACTTGAGCCGAATCGTAATCGGACTGATGACCTTGGTGACTCGGTAAGGCCCAATGAACCTAGGCATCAATTTGCGAGAGGTTGCCTTGAGAGGAAGGTCCTTGGAAGAAAGCCAAACCTGTTGGCCACACACATAGTGAGGTGCTGGACACCGGTGACGATCGGCTGCTGCTTTGGTCCGTCTGGAGGCCTGGCCTTCCTAGCCTTTCTCCAGGTAGATCGACATCTTCGAACGAAGGCTAGGGCCGACGGGACCGCAGCATCGGGCTCCTGAGAGGGGAACAAGGGAGGTAAGTAACCCACAGAACATTCGAAAGGGGACATACCTGTTGAAGCCACCGGGAGAGTGTTGTGAGCGTACTTGATCCACGAGAGTTGTTGACTCCAGGAAGCCGGATTGTTGGACGCCAGGCAGCGGAGAGCTCGTTCGAGATCCTGATTGGCTCGCTCACATTGTCCATTAGACTGGGGATGATAACCTGACGACAGACTCACTGAGGCCCCGATTCTGTCAACAAAACTCTTGCCAGAAACGAGAAACAAACTAGGGACCCCTATAAGAGACCACCTCCACCAGAAGACCGTGGATCTGGAAGATGTGATCAATGACCAGTTGCACTGTTTCTTTGGCAGAGGGGAGCTTGGGCAAGGGAATAAAATGAACCATCTTAGAGAAGCGGTCCACCACTGTCAAGACCACAGTGTAACCCTTGGAGGGGGGAAGGCCAGAAACAAAATCCAGAGCTATGTGTGACCAGGGGCGAGAAGGGATGGACAAAGGTTGAAGGGAACGCGCAACAGGACGGTTAGAGACCTTGTTACGGGCACATATGGAGCAAGCCAACACAAACTGCCTGACGACAAAATCGCTGGTGGATGGCAGCCAACAACCTCCAGATTCCTGACCCCACCGGATGACCTGCGGACGCAGCGCCTCCGGAACAAACAGGCACCCCGCTGGACACCCCCCGGGCGCCCCCACCCCACGACCATTCTCCTCTACACTCCATTCGAGGTCCCAGGAGAGGGAACCCACCACCACCCCATCGGCGAGGATGGGGACCGGCGTGGTCTCCTCTTCTGGTTGCTCGAACTGCCGAGAGAGGGAATCAGGTTTAATGTTTTTAGAACCAGGCCGGTACGAGAGGGTGAAGTCAAACCGGTCAAAGAAGAGTGCCCAGCGAGCCTGGCGGGAACTCAGCCTCTTGGCAGATCGGACATATTAAATGTTTTTGTGATCCGTCAAGACTAGGAAGGGCTACGCCAAACCCTCCAACCAGTGACACCACTCACCCAGAGCCAACCTGACTGCCAGCAACTCTCAATTCCCAATGTCGTAGTTTCGTTCGGCGGGACTGAGGCGATGAGAAAAGTACACACAAGGGTGTACCTTCCCATCTTTAGGGGATCGTTGGGACAAGACTGCGCCTACTCCGACTTCCGAAGCATCCACCTCTACAATAAATTGCCGTTCAGGATCTGGAATGGAGAGAACAGGAGCAGAGACAAACCGGGACTTAAGATTATCAAAGGCCTCCTGAGCCCAGGAATTCCAGGTGAACGGTACCTTTATGGAGGTAAGAGCTGTAAGGAGTGCAGCGACCTGGCCAAAGTTTCTGATGAACCGCCGATAGAAGTTGGCGAAACCCAGAAACCGCTGAAGAGCCTTTCTGGAGTCGGGAACTGGCCACTCAGCGACAGCCTTGACCTTGGCCGGATCCAACCTAATCTCCCCTGCAGCAACCACAAATCCCAGGAACGAAACTGACTCGGCATGGAACTTGCACTTCTCCGCCTTAACATAAAGCTGGTTTTCCAGCAGCCTGAAGTGAAGGGGAAAAAATTAAGATATCAACAAGGTACACAAAGACAAAGCGGTTAATCATGTCTCCCAACACACTATTGACCAAGTCCTGGAAGACAGTGGGAGCGTTAGTAAGCTCGAAGGGAAGAACCAGGTATTCATAGTGCCCCGAGGGAGTATTAAAGGCTGTCTTCCACTCATCGCCCTCGCGGTTACGAACTAGATGGTAGGCATTGCGGAGGTCTAATTTAGTGAATACCTTAGCTCCCTGCAACAGTTCAAAGGCTAAAACACCCGTGATCATGACATGTCCCTGTTGAAAAAAACAGCATACGCAGGGGTACAACGATGTAACTCGCTAATTAACCACCATAGTATGATGCATTGTTTTGGAAATTACCTAGCTAGTTTTCAGAACACGGTTGCACCTCCTCGTTTGAATCACATCAGTTCAACAACATAGGGCCATTGTTAATTACGTGACACATGTGGTGGAGGATAACTTATGTTATTTAACTTATTAGAGATTGCCAAGATGCTGCTATATTGAACATGACCCCTTTTGACTAATTTACTATTTTTGGTTCACTGTCATTATGTTTTATTTGATCTTTGAATCATTGCGGGTTTCCTCTTAGGTCATACTTGAGGGTTCCCATAGCAATTTATGCTTATGCACACTTTTCAAAAACAGTGTTACAATGGACACTTAATCACTATGCTGGTAACGACGGAACTTGCAACCTTAGTAGGCCAACCATGCTTTTGGGAAATGCACCCCTGGTCAGGTATGTTTAAAACTGGGAAGCTGGTTTGAGCTAGTGCTTTGCTGTATAATGCTGGTCCTTGGATTGTTTAAGATGGTCATCAGCTGGTCATGTGCTTATCCTAAACTGGTCTGCAACTTAAGACCAGCAAATTACCAGCATAAAGCAGCCAAAGGACCAGCAAAGGACTGGGATAAACTAGCATCAAAGAAAAGTACATAATATGCTGGGTATTTTAACAGGGCCTACGTGTGCATGCAACCAGAAAATCTATTAGTAATAGTAATGCCATCATCATACTGTATATCATTAATGTAAACATCAGTTCATCTGATTGAGCTAGATCAGGGGTGGTGTAGATGCAAAATTATCTGATAAGAAATTGCTTAAATCTGCATCGTATCAATCAGATTGAAAAATACATTTGTAGGCCATATGCACATTTTGCTGCATATATATTTCCTAGAATATATTTAAGGATTTCTTTTATATATGTCAATGATAAATTACAAGTATAAGACAGATCTGGTGACATTATCATGGTTTCATCATCCGTCCTTTTATATAGTCTATGATCACTACTTATTAGCGTAATTATGTAACTTACAATTAGTCATTGGAATCACTGAAAAATCCCTAGCACAAGCATATTGATACAAAAAAGTATTGTTGTACCGTTATATCAGCATGCACACTGTGGATTATGTGGATTATGTATTGTTGGGGCTGAAACCGCTGAGCAAATATTACATGACTGAATCTTGACATTTAACAAGTCTCAAACCTTTATGACCTTGAACAGTTCAGAAGATCACATGCTCAGAATTAATACAATGGCAGTGAAATGATGGATAATTGTATGAAATAATTAGCAAACATAGCATATATATTGTCTTCTTGACCTGTTTTATCCTCAATAAATCTTAATGATATTTTCCCTAAACTGTTATTTTTTTGACAGTTAATAACAGCACAGATTAAGTTCACAAATAACTCTCATTCTTAAAAACCTCTCTCCCCCATCTCTGTACACAAAATACATATTGACACTTCTGTGACGTCATATGACTCTGAGTTAATCAGTGAGCCTTTTTAGACAGTCGATTGAGCAGTTTTGTTCAGTATATACAGCATTAATGTGAGGGGAAAATAACAGGGACTTTAATTTTGCCAATTGACTGTTTCACTTCCAGTAATCATTGTAATTTAAAAAAGGGACTTTATATTGTCTGTACTTTTTGATCAATTAAAAGCAAATCATTGTTTCAATGCATTTAGAAAATGTAATTTTGTTTCTTTCATACGCTTAAAATATTATATATATATATAAATGTACTGTATTATTACAGATATTTCTGATAACAAAAATTGTTAGTATTGAATTTTATGGCCTACCACTTTTCTTAAAACTTGTTCAAGCTTGCAGAATTTGAGTAGGCCTACTATGTATTATAATGTATTTTGCCTGAAAACATACATGCATTAACCTATACGCGTCATTCCCCATTCTCTAAACATACCACTGACAACCACCCATGTCCCAGATTTTAGCTGTACTTACAATTTACTCAGTAATTATTGTCCATATTAACTTATTATACTCAATCATATTGTAGGCTATATATAATAGCAAGGAAACACCCTCAGGAGCAACCTGAGGTTAAATACTCTGCTCAGGCCCATAATGGTTAATAAAGCAGGAATGGCCCAGTTTGGGTAACTAAGGATTTGTCCGTCAGCCTTCTTAACACTTTTTTTTCATTATATCATTAGTTTACATGCAAAAATCAAGAAATGCATTCTGACTTCTGGCCTAGTAACTAAAAAAATGAATTCCTTGCTGTGAGGTTGGCACAGAAAATTGACTAAGCTACAGAAACCTTGGGGCAGTTTCCCACAGGACCACTGTGCTGAAGAGGATTAAGCAAATTGAGTTTTTTTGTAATAAAACAAGCATTAAGTAGATCACATGTGATCATTTCAACATTCACATTGGTATTCAATATAAATAAGAATAGGGCATTAAAAAAAGTTCCTGGGTCAGTATGTCACTATTCAGTAACTTAACATCCACATCCCCTCTCGTTGCATCTAATGCAAGTTACAATACCAGATAAAGCTTCTTTAGCTTAAAATAATAAAGTTTTGTCATCTCACCTTTACCAGATTCTCTTTAGGAAATGTGGTTATGTTACAGATGATCATTTTCCCACACTGATGCTCGGTTTAACAGATCAGACTTGTTTAGATATTCAACTAAAGCAGTCAGCACAGTATAGTTTAAGTCTAGCATTATAGTCTTGTGGTAACTGCAGTGGAGCACAGGATCATTATTGGTCTCATTCCTTCAATCAGGCTGAACATTTTAAAGATGGCTCTTTTTGTCCTTTAGTGGAGGATGGTTAACAGGTAACTAACCTCTAAGGACTCCTCCGCTGGTGTGTCATTAAAACAAAAGCAAGCACAAAGTGACGCTCATTGCAAAAAAGTTATTTGTTCTCATAGATAAAGAGGGAGAGAGGGCAGTTAATCTGCATGCGTCTTGCAACAATGACACTGCATGAATTTAAAGTTGATTGCATAACAGTTTTCTCATTTGCATCCTTATATTCTTTTCTGCAGCCATTAGCTTGGACTGTCCTTGTGTCTTCCCCACTAATAATTGACGTGAACATTTCCTGGTGACAGCTCTGTTAAGTGGTGTGGAGTGTCTCTATGACAAACAGTTTCAGCACTGCTGTATCACACTGTTGACATTAGAACCAATTTTTTAACTGTGGTCTTGTGCATGACATTGGCAATCAGTGGTATTGGCCGGGCCTGAGAGAAAACACGTTTTAGAAAACCCCTCTCTCATTTTAAGAAAAAATTGGTTGTATGAACTGAAATGAATGTGCAGTTTGAAAAAAAATTTGCAGTTCAACCGGTTTCTTCCCATTTCTCAAGGAATCTTGTCTTCTTTTGTTTTCTCTACAGTGTAGGGTTGGTAGATGAATGCTGCTGCTCTTTGGACTTGATTTTATGCCTGAAAAGGTCCTAGACCAACAATGAGAGAAGATCACCAGTTGCCCATTCAATAGTTTTTTATGTGAATTGTACCTACAGGTTCTGTTCTTAAGATGTTTTAAAGATTAATTAATTGCAAGATGTTCTCCATGCAATTAATTTCATCAGGTAAAAAATGCAATTTCTTTTAATTCATGTCATGTCTGTCTTTACCTGAAGACTGTGCCAGCATTGGCAAATTTGTTATACCACATTCCCTGCATTTGTAAAGCAGTCTGTTCTGCTGTTTCCCTGGATAGTGTATGAATGTTTGCAATGGTGGCTCTTATTTACCCATCCATTCAGGGTGGCATTTGCTTTCACTGTATTGTTCAGATAGATTAAGCACAGAATGGACATCCTTACAAGTGACGATGAACTGATGAAGAAAAACAAAACAGCCTGGCGCATGCTAGAGCAGAGCAATAAAAGAAAGTGTTTCATTGCACCACAGCTTTAGAAACTTTCACCATTTCTACATCGAAGGTGGACTTGATCACCAGTAGATCATCTGCAGTGAATGGGTGCCGTCAGAATGAGAGTTCAAATTGCTGATAAAAGCATTGCAATAATCCACAACAGTCCTTGTGAGATAAAAAGTTATTGTAGGAAAAGAATCCATCACTAAGGAACTGAAAGTGTCACCAAATATGCAGGGTTAGAGGTTAAAAACATCACACAGCTTGTGGATTACTTACATTTATTTACAATTATCATGATGTTTTTATCAACTTTGTTCTGATGGCATTGTCCCATTCACTGCAGAGGATACACTGGTCGACAAGTGATGCAATGCAAAATTTCTCCAAATATCTTCTGAATAAGAAACAAACTCATATCTACATTAGATCTAGATCTAATTTAATGATTGGATGAACTAATGCAAAAAAAACAAAACATTTTGAGTCCCTGCTTTCGTTTTCCTTTCCTTCATTACTGTATACGGGGACTGCTCTGCTCTTTACATTTAATTACTAGGACCACAAATGTGAGAAAAACTTTCTTGTTTAAGAATATGTGTTCACCATTTATGTAACAGGACTAAAATTCAAATGTTACTAAAATTCAGCTCTGAGTGACCGTCACCTCGGTCTCTCAGATTTGTTATCACTATATTGTAGTTCTGGAGAGGCCAATTGACCCAGTATCCCTGCGCTCATGGGCTTATAAATAAGGGAAACAATCGTCCATTAAAGCTCTTTACCTTTGACAGACCTTTTTGTCCAATCATGTCCATGCTTTTAGCAGCTCTTCCGCACTGCACTGGGCAAACAGATCTGTCTGTCTCAATGTTTGTCAATGTCAATTGCTTAACCATTTATCAGTGGTCAATAAGTGCACATGGCAGCTGGGACTTACTCGGCCATGAGAGTTTTTTTTAAAGCATGTTCAGAATAAATCAGGCTGCATTATTAAAATAGTTTTTTTTCTGAATAAGAGGGTCCTGGTTGAATAGGAAAATCAGCATTGCTTCCCTCTGTGACTCTCCTCCTCTTTGGCCAGACCAGCCCTCTTCATGGGGGGCAGGGCAAGTTGAGGCAAACCAGAACAGAGGAAAGTAGGGAGTAAAACTAGCGCGGTTGTGGTCTGACATGTCATTTGAGCTTGAAAAAGGAAGGGGCAAACTTGGATCTCTCTGAGCCTGTGAGCTTTTTAAAGAAATCAGTGGAGATCCCTGAGAGGCGTGTGTGTGGAGGCGTGTACGTGTGTCTGCATGAAACCGTAAGACATTACCTCCATAAGGTGATTCTACAGCTGCCAGTCTCTCATTAGGTGGTAAGTTTTAGTTCCTGTGTTTATGCAGCTTCATAATTATAAATCATTTCTGTTTTATCACATGCATTTATTGTTACACAATTAAACGCTTTTAGCAGATCCATTGAAAACATGTAATTTTAGAGCAGACTAATATATAAATGCTTATCATTTGCATATTATGCAAACTCTGTCTGTACTCCTTATTGTAGTATAAATGATATCCACTAACTCATTACAGGCATAATCTTACCCAGCTAATGCAAATATGCTGTGCTGTAACTGAGCTTCAGAGTTGCTTGTCAAGTTAAGCATGATGAGTCCTCAGGGCTTCAGCCTCATGCATGTCAATCTGCTCTGACTGTGTGATTTCACAGGTTGTAGACAGTCACAGTGTAATGCTAATGCTCAGCAATTTGGTCACATGCAGAAGAATGGGCCAAATCATTTGTATGAATGTCCGATGCATGTTTTAAAGAAGTCCACCACACCTTTGGTCTGCAGCTTCATTTACATGCAAAATGAGACTGTACACTGTCATGTAAAGCCGACTGTTTGTTTGTGAGTGTTTATATAAAAATATATATTCTACTATTCAAATGTTTGGGGTTGAGATTTTTACAGTATTTTTGAAAGAGGTTTTCTATGATCACCAAGACTCCATTTTGATCAAAAATGAAGTGAAACATTAAATAAATATTAAATGAAATATTATTAAATATAAAATAACCATTCCTGTAAATAATCTATTAATAATTAATAATGGTTCATAAAATTATAAAGGTTCAAAATAATGTATGCTGCTTTATATTTGTGTGATAATTCATATTTATTTTTGATCTAATAATATTTAATACTATTGTTTTTTATATTAATATTTTATCTCATAAGTAGCATTCATCATTTATTTGAAATTCATATTTTGTAATATTAAATATTCTTACTGTGATTTTTCATTCTCTTCATGTCCTTGTTGAAAAAATTGAACCCAAACATTTGAATAGTAGTGTATAAATATCTGATTACATTATTTAAATATGCTTAAAGAGATTTGATATGATATTTAATAATGACAGCACAGCTAAAAGGGTTTTAATCAGCTCTGTATTGTAACAAATTTTAACTGAATGAGGAGTGAGGAAGACTGTCCTCAGTTTATACAAGTCCAAAAACTACCTTATATAAACTTATAATAGTTTATGCATTTCTAAAGAACGTTTACCTTTAATTAAATTGTAAGATGCCAATGGCTTACCACTGACTTAACTCTTTAAAAGTGCACTGGCCAATAAGCGATGTGCCAAATACCTACGCCTGTCAAAATGAAAGCACTTTATCCCGCTATTATGCAATAATGCCCAAGGCTTTTGCATTATTGTACATTGGGCAATGCTAAAACCTGCTTAAGCTGCAGACATGTGCAAGTGAGAACAAAGGCCAAAAGTGTTATCAAAAAATACAGTGTTCTTTTACATGCCTCAGCTCTACTTTGGTTCGCAATACTAATGATCTTGGAAAATCCAATCATTGCATTGTGCGTTTATTGTGTGCAATTATAGCCAAAAACTGCAAAAAACCTTCACCACACAGATTGAACCCGAGTACGTAAAACATAAAAAGAAGAATAAATTGTATTGTTTCACTTGAAAAGAAAAAAGTTTGTATTTTCGATTTATTTATTTGACAAGAAAAACCATCTTGACAGTTTGTGCTAACAGGAAGAATGCTGGAAAACTGCCTCGCATTTGGTCGCTCCCTTGTGAGGAGGAAGAATGTGGACCAGGACTGTCTGGAAGAGTCCAAGCTGTGCCGCTGCCTCTCCACTGTTGATCTGATTGCCCTCGGAGTGGGAAGTACACTTGGGGCCGGTGTCTATGTGCTCGCTGGGGAGGTGGCCAAAGGCAGTTCTGGCCCCAGCATTGTAGTGTCCTTCCTCATCGCTGCTCTGGCGTCTGTGATGGCCGGCTTGTGTTATGCCGAGTTTGGTGCGAGGGTACCCAAGACGGGCTCGGCCTATCTTTACAGCTATGTGACCGTGGGGGAGCTCTGGGCCTTCATCACGGGATGGAACCTCATTCTGTCATACGTCATAGGTAATCATGTTATAACTCATGTTATAAAAGAATAAAAGGATGATTTTATGAACCTAACCTGATATTTTGTTGGAACAGGGACGTCTAGTGTGGCGCGTGCCTGGAGTGGGACGTTTGATGAGCTCATTGGGGGCCACATTGAAAAATTCTGCAAAATGTACTTCAGAATGAGTTTGCCTGGCCTGGCAGAGTACCCGGATTTCTTTGCTGTCTGCCTGATCTTACTACTGTCAGGTAAAACAAATCAGTCTTTAAAATACGACTTTAAGATCTCCTTATTCTGGCTTGTACTATTTTGAACAATGTTGACAACAATGTTTTGCCACAAAAAAGGTACAAAAGCTGTGAGCTTTCAAAAGATACACCCTTTTACCTTATTTACCTTTAAAGGGTGCACTTTAGTAACTTAAATGTACACATTTGTACTTTAAGTGTACATATTAGTGCTTATATATTACATACGAGTAGCTTTTGAAAGGGCCCTGGTGAAAGCTTTTGTACCTTTTTTTCTAAAAGTGTGGTACTTCTGTTATTGCCGCTTTAAGATGAACTGCTTGTTGTTTATATGTAAATATACAGTACTGTGCAAAAGTCTTAGGTTTTACCATAGCGCTGGCAGACTCCTTGTGCAGACAATAATCTCACTGCAATATTACAATTAATTACAAAAATAATGTATTTTTTGTAATTCTTTGAAGTTCACTTAAAACCATTTTTTGTTGGTGAAAATACCGACCTAAGACATTATTGCACATTTGCAACTTTATTAGTGTACGAGTTATTTCCTAAACTGAACTGATATGTCTGTCGCTTTAATTTCCCCCCAGGCCTTCTCTCCTTTGGGGTGAAAGAATCAGCTTGGGTCAACAAAATCTTCACAGCTGTAAACGTGCTGGTGCTGATGTTTGTTATCATCTCTGGATTCGTCAAAGGAGACTCGCTGAATTGGAATATATCAGAGGAATCTCTCGTAAACGTTACCATTGTCAAAAGGTGAAGAGTGTCTTTTCAAAAACGTTCCTTTTATATCTTAATGAACTAAGCCTAAAGTGAATAGTTGATGATAATCTTTAAAATGTTAAAATATGCTTACAGGAATCTCTCACACATTGCTAATGTCACTAGTGATTATGGGGCAGGGGGATTTTTGCCTTATGGCTTTGGAGGGACACTGGCTGGTGCCGCCACCTGCTTTTATGCCTTTGTGGGGTTTGACTGCATTGCAACCACAGGTATTCAATCACTTCGGGTTTATACAACAGATAGCTTTGGTTCTTCTTAAGCTCAAAGACATCTTATGTATGTTGCTGTGACCAGGTGAGGAGGTCAAGAATCCCCAGAGGGCCATTCCCATTGGGATAGTTGTTTCCCTGCTGGTCTGCTTTCTCGCCTACTTTGGGGTGTCAGCGGCCCTCACCCTCATGATGCCCTACTACCTGCTGGACGAGAAGAGTCCCCTGCCTTTGGCTTTTGAATACGTGGGCTGGGGGCCTGCGAAATATGTTGTAGCGGCAGGATCACTCTGTGCTCTATCAACCAGGTAAACGTCTTTCTTTGCTCCCATAATACCGTTCTGCAAGGCTTCTTACAAGATTGTATTTGGAGGCAGCATGTGGATATCAAACACTGGCAATAGTTACATAAAAAAGCTTTTATTCATTTTGTCATTTGTTTGGGATTCAGTTAAACATTTCGATCCTAATCAGTTTGTACGAAGGGGGTCTGTGGTGGATTGATTCCTATGCTTTGCATCTCTAATGACGTTTTGATGATTTGTTTGAAAGAGAGCCATGTAAATAATTACACATTGCATTTAATTGATCAGATTATTATTATTATAAGATTTAATATGATTAAGGTTTATACTTGCTCCCTTTCAGAACAAATGTTGATGTGGAATGTGGTTTTGTTTTTTCCTGGTAACAGCAACACTTCCTAAAGCTGCCAAAAATTACAACCCACTGATTGTAACAGTATGTTTACTGTATGCTTCTTGGATTTGTTTGAATATTAGTCTTAATTCTGTTCAAAAACATCAAGGTGTGTGCTTGGTAAAGTATACAAGCTGTTATCCGGATGCTATAAAAGTTTCATGCATAAGACTAATTTTGATTGTGGCCATTTGTATTTTATGAATTTACCAAAATATTTTATGGCTTAGGCCCTTGTGCAATACTCCCAGGAAAAAATGAAGATGATTTAACTGTACGTCTGGTCCCATTTGCCTCATTTGCAAAGTGCTGTATAATGTGCTGTCAAATTTTATATTTCCTAAAGTCAACATGAAACAGCCATTTTGGCAGCCTGTATTACTTCTGTAAAACACAACATTCATTCTGCCCATTGGGAAATTATTCAGTGTATCCTGTGATTGGAGTGATGTTGAGAATAAGTCAAAAGTCAGTCATAAGTTTCCCCATTTTGATTTCATGTTGACTTTAAAACCCAAATCATTGTTTGTGGAGGCCTGTAACAGTACCCAGCAGCAGAAGTGTTTGGGATCAGGTCTGCAGCATGTAATTAATTGACCCCTTTGCTTCTGCTGATGTCTTTGCCTCACATGCAGTCTGCTGGGCTCCATTTTCCCAATGCCACGTGTAATCTATGCTATGGCACAGGATGGGGTGCTTTTCAAAGTGTTAGCCCAAATCAATCCTAAGACGAAGACCCCTCTTATTGCTACAATGTCTTCAGGTGTAGTTGCAGGTGAGAGATGGAGGCACAATCGCTATGCAAACCGCCTACTGTATGTGATCCACCAGGCAAGTGTGAAAAAGAGCAAAAATGTAAAATATAGTAAACTATTCTAAGGAAACATACATTAAATAAATGTAACTCCTAGACCAGGATGAATCAAGGAAATTAATGAGATTCTAAAAAAGTCAGCAGTTCATGGCAGTTTAGTGAATATAAAATTGTATTTAAAAAAACAAAAACAAAAAACAACACAATTGGCTGCACTTGGCTCACACTTGCTGGTGTTGCTTAATATGTTCTTTTCCTTCCAGAGTTGCAGGTGTCTGAACCATGACTCCTTTTTTGTCTTTAGCCTGTTGGGCTCTATGTTCCCTCTTCCCCGCATTCTGTTTGCCATGGCACGAGATGGCGTGCTATTCAGATTTCTTTCCAAAGTGAGTAAGCGTCAGTCGCCAGTGGCTGCCACTATGGCAGCGGGCACTACCGCGGGTAAGCGAAGACCGAGGTAGGCCTTGCATGGCCTGCTGTCCTGTTTGTGTCAGCCTGGTGGAGGTGCAGTGTGCCTGCTTAATTACAGTACCCTTGTTGCATGCTGTCACTGTGGTGGTGGTGCTAAAAATGCTGGGATTTTACTGCTGATTTCAGCAGCTTTTTTTATTATGAAACAAATTATGATATTGTGACTACTATTCAAAAGCTGGGAGCAAAAAAAAAAAAAAAAACTTTTATTAAGCAATCGTGCATTAAATTGATCAGAAGTGACCATTAATATGAAGGGCCAAATTATTCAAAATTAAATCATTAAATGAATGTTGAAATATATGAATAAATTGTTAAATGCATAATGACATAAATGCAGAAATAAATATTTATTTATTAATTCATTTATTTGTTTAATTATTAATGAATTTATATTTCTGTTAATTAATTAATTAATTAATTACTTAATTAATATATTTAATTAATTATTTATTAATTAATGTATTTATTCAATTAATCAATCATTTACATATAAATATATAAATAATTACATAATGAATAAATACATCATATATAAATGAATAAATACATATTATATATATATATATATATTTCTGAATTTATGTTATACATTGAATTATTTCATTATATTTCATAATTTATTTATATATTTTAACATATTCAACATTTTAGTAATTCAGTAATTTGGCCCTCTATACATGAAGACATTTATAATGTTGCAAAACATTTCTGTTTTTAAACAAATGTTAAAATATTAAGCAGCAAAAACTGTTTTCAACATTGATAATAATAACCATTATTAATAACCGAGCATCAATAATTGATAATAATAATAAAAAAGCTGTTTCTTCAAATCAGAATATTAGAACAATTTCTGAGGGATCATGTGACTCTGAAGACTGAAATAATGATGCTGTAAATTCAGCTTTGCATCATGAATTACATTTTAAAATATATATTAAATGGACAACAGTGATTTTAAAATATTAGTATTTTACAATATTTTTGGTCAAATAAATGCAACCAAGGTGAACATGTAAAATCCTGGTTATTAAGAAAAAAAAAAAAAAAATTATTCTAAAGATATGAGTGGTAGTGTGCATCTGTCAGGTGCAGATTTGTAATATAGTGCTGCCAGCTGCAGGGAGAGATTCTCAGTACTTCCCTACAGTGTAGTAATACAGCACTTTGATGCTAGCAGGGGTCACTCAGTGGATGCTTATGGATTCTCTGGACTTCTAAAGAATGAGAAAGCAGAGGGGAAGCTTAGTGAAGGGATGAGGATGCAGGGCAGCCCCCTGCACTTGTTAAGTCTATACTGTAGCACTGTATGTTTGTTAGGCCTTCTCACTGTGAGGGACGTCTAAACAGCTGTATATGAAGTCATAGGGCACATCTGGTGTGGATTTCATCAGAAGATACCACAGCTATTGCACTTGAAAGGAGTTTAAAGGCAGACATCCAGCATCTGTACTGGTTATTGACAAAGACTGTGATTTATTTATTACTCCCAAAGTATATAATACTGTGGTTTTCATTTACAATTAAATCATTTGGGAAATTTCATAGTTTATCAATAACGCTCTTTAAATGTGTAAGATTTACTTAAATCAACACAAATGAAATTATAAACTGTGCATGCTCTGTTGGTGCATAATGGCCTAAAAATATTTTGACAACCAAGCCACGCTTATAAATGTATGAATGCATTATGTGAACTATTTAATATGATATCAAACAAACTAGAATTTGTTTGAATATAACACACACGCACATACACACAAATATATATAAATGCTGTTCACTTTCTGACATTAATTATGAGAAGAGGTATAGAGGCATTTAATTTTTTTTGCCATTAAATTAATGCATTTAAATGTGACTTCAGTGTCTAAATATTTGGGGCCACTGTTTGTAAACCATTTAATTCATAAGGTTCTTATAGTTTGTGATATAATAATTTGTGTTTGTTAATATATGTAATGCATTATTTTTTTACTTCGTCTGATCAGCTTTTATTTACTACCAACAGCTATCATGGCTTTCCTGTTTGACTTGAAAGCTCTGGTGGACATGATGTCTATAGGAACCTTGCTGGCATACTCTTTAGTGGCTGCTTGTGTTCTAATCCTCAGGTTAGTAAAAAAAAACAAAAAACTTTACATTACTTTAAAAACTTTACTAATACATTACTCTCTGCAATAGAGATGTTAATGCTGTATAGAAGCAGGTTATGCTTCTTGATGCAAAATTTGTTAGTACAACCCACTGCCATCTAGTGGTCAAAATTGAAATGTATTCATTATTTAATGTGTTAAATTAATTTTTGTAGAAAATCAGATTGCTACACTGAATGACATTTTAGAGGGTAAATTTAGTAAATCTGGGAAAAATGTGTGATATTTATTTATATATATAAAAAAATTAATAAAAAATGCAATTAATGTAAACAGAAAAACATCAACGATTTAAAGCTGTATTACACATTTAATTTTTTGGTTAAATTTGTTCTGTATTTGACCCATATACATGTACAACTACATGACTTTGAACAGATTTTAGGTTGAACAGTTTTCTTGTGATAGTCTTTGTAGAACTTGACACTGTCACGTTTTGTGATGCACTTAACAAAAAAGATTCATTGATGTATTTGTTAAAATATATAAATCACATTTCAGGTATCAGCCGGATGCTGCGTTTGAGAGGTCTAGGATCAATGAAGGCAAGGAAGAGGTTGGTGAGTCTGAACTGACTGAGTCCGAGTCTCATCTGAACATGCTGAAGGATGGAAACTTAACCCTGCGTTCTCTGCTCAACCCTCCGCTGCTGCCCACCGAACAGACCTCCACTGCCGTCAACGTGTCTGTTGTGATCTTGGGTTAGTATAGCAGCAGTTACACACTCATTTGACTTTAGGTTAGCTGATGACAGTAAGATTTCTGATCCGTGTTTTTTTTCCCCTGCAGTGTTTGTTGTGTGTATTATTAGCTCACTCAACACATACTATGGACAGGCCATAATTGCTATGGAGCCTTGGGCCCTGGGGGTCTTAGGGGCATCTTTGCTCATCTTCATCATGTGCATCATTCTGATTTGCAGACAACCTCAGACGCGGAAGAAAGTTTCTTTTATGGTATGTATGTTTAAAATCTAATACACTATAAAAGTTTAGGGTCGCAAGCAGTTTCTTATACAGTAAGATTGTGAAATATTATTACACTTTTTCTATTTGGATTATTTTAAAGTGTCATTTATTTCTGTAATGAAAAAAAGCTGAATTCTCAGCATCGGAAGATCTTTTAGAAATAATTTTTATATGCTAATTTTCTGCTCAAGAAACAATATTATTATCAATTTCTAATACAGTTGTGCTGCATATTTTATTTCTTTTTTTTGTAAACTGCAATACATTTTGTTCAAGTATCCTGAATAAATAGAAAGTTCAAAAGGACAGCATTTATTTGAAATAGATATTTTGTAACATTATATATGTCAAAACTGTAATTTTTGTATTAATTTAATTAATTGAAATTAAATGAAATATTAATTCCTTGAATTAATCTTTTGGTACAATGCACATACATGTTTTTACTTATATTAAAAACACCTTATATAAAGTGGGACCTTAATTTCTTTAAAAAAAAAAAAAGCCCAAATCCTTTAACTTTATAACAATAAAAACATTTTTTCAATATTTTTTTTTTTTTGAGGGGTGTAAATATACATGCCACACTTTTAAAGGGACAGTTCACCCGAAAAGGATCACTACACCCGTTTTTCTCTTCTTCTGTGGAACAAAAAAAGAAGAAACATACAACTTTTTTGCATACAATATAAGTGACTAGTGTATACTATTTTACATTTTTTAAACAGGTTAATCCTTTCGCTTTTATTGTATTTAAAAGAGCAGCAACAATCTGCCTAAATCTAAAATGAAACAACGTGAAGGTGAGTAAATAATGCCAAAACTTCCATACTTGGGTGAACTTTCCTTTTAATTAACGTGCACCATATTGAACCATTGCTGCTGTTTTTATCTTGATGTGTATTCTGCCCAGACGAGCACTGGGTTTTAGGGTAATAGCCTGTATAAAATATCTGTGTTTGCCAAGCACTCTGTGTTCTCTGGATGGCCGTATTGTGTGCTATCTTTGCTATCTAACATGAAAAACAATGTGATCTGACCCGAGAGAGTCTCCATTCATGGTGTTTTTTCTGTTTTAGTCTGGGTCATTTCATTAGCGAGTGCTAAGCAGAGTGCAGTCAAGCACATGTTTGAAGCAGTGTGTATTTTTTGCTTCAGGTTCCTCTGTTGCCCTTTCTACCCATCTTGAGTATATTTGTCAATGTGTATCTCATGGTTCAGCTCAGCGGAGATACGTGGATCCGTTTCTCCATCTGGATGGCTATAGGTACGTGCTAACTTTGAGTAAATACACACAGGATGCAATCCTAAACCCCATTCAAACAAATCTAAAGGTCTCACTGCCGTTTCAAGGCTGTTTGTTTGAAAAAACAATCGGAAATAAACCCTGCAGAAAAGATCAGCATGAACGTCCATGGTGGTTAGGTTCATGCTGGTGGAAAATCATCAAATGGATCCAAACGCAACATATGTAGTTTGAATATTTAAGAGAAATCTGAACTTTGATATCAATCCACAGGTTTCCTCATCTATTTTGGATATGGAATGTGGCATAGTGATGAGCGAAAGAGGCATCTACAGAACTATGGTGTTGCGACGGAGAAAAAGACGCTGACAGGAAATGAAGGCACTGTGGAGTACGTGACGCACATAGAGAAGACTAGCCCATGTTAAAGAACAGCAGATAAACTATAATAGTAACTAGCGGTTATCCACGGCATTCACCAACCAGCTGATAGACCTGTGTATTCAGCTCTGCCTTTACAGTCACTGCCATCATGAACAATCACTGTAACACCTCTCAGTGCTGATGCCCTCATCTGTGATGTGATAGTAGGTGTGTGCGATCTGACAAAGAAAATGCAATGCATTAAATATGGTTCTGAGATTTGTGACTTATATAAAACATACCCAATTATGAACAGTGGCAAAATAACTGAATTACCAAATTTGACCAAATTCGACATTTTATTAATTTTCATTAATAAATAATTAGAATAGCATTGAATTGAGCAAGTATTTTCACCCCTGTAAGACATACCTCTTTGTATAAGCAATTTGCTTTTAAATGTGTTCTGAAGAGAAAGGGAAAGCATGTTTCTTTTTTTTCCTTTTTGCATGAAAGTATTAAGATTTTCACAGACAGTAACTTTCAGATTACTTCCACTCTTAGTTTAATAAAAAAATACATACAAAAATACAGAAAACAAACCATTTTATAGCACATATGTTTGGTTTTAAAGGTATGGGACACATGTCGTAAAGTGGCATTATTAAATAATGTGGAATGCATGAAAAAATATTGGTAAAACCATGATAATGGTGAATGTCCAGCTTCACGGCATGTCTAAAAGCTTGACTAGTATTAAAGTGTTTAATTCTAAGATTTAGAATAAATTCTTTTAACTTTCTGTATGTGCATAAGATGTTAAACTGTTTGGTTAACACTATTTCATGTTTTCTTGTATTCTGATAAACACTACTTTTTATCTTAGTCTATGTGTTGTGTTATTACCACTGAATGTTTGACAGGGATATCCTACAATGCACAGTATTCATCTATTGTTTAATAACTAGAAGGTCTGATGATGTTGAAGCAAGTACGTATGTATGTTTTGTCTTGTAAAATGAACTTTTTTCACTTTATTTACTTTCTAGATTTGTTTTGACTCTACTATTAACTAATCTGACATTTTCAAATACGTTAAGATGAATAATCAACAATCTGCACTACATAGTTCACTGCGATCGGTACATGTTTAATCCAACTAACAAAGTGATACAAGCAGCGGTCTAAAAAGAAAAAAAAAGCACCTGAAAGTGAAAAAAAGTTTTTTGGTATTCAGTGCTTAAGTCCTTCTCTGCCTTAAATACGGATTTTGAGATATAGATTTTAGTTTAAACGAGTCACTGAAAGGATAAGATTGTGGAACAACTATTAATAACAATGTGTCTCATTAAGTAAAGCAATCAACTTTTAACTTCAAATTAAAGCCTTGTATAATTATAGCTTATCATTACAATTGTTTTTTTAATAATGTAAGTAATGTGTGGATTATACCGTTGTCAAAACATTGCACAGTGGTTTCATACAAAACAATAAAACTTTTCTCCCTTTTCAACAAAGTTTTCCCACATTATTTTAAATAAATATCCATTAAATTAAAATAAAATGATTTAATGCCTATTTATGATTGATATTTTTTCTTTTTTCCTTTGGGCTGTTCATCTCATACAAGTTTGTGTACTATTGAATTTATATACACTAAACAAAAATATAAATGCAACAGCTTTGTTTCTGCTGCGATTTGTCATGAGATGGACTTAAAGATCTAAAATTCATTCCAGATACACAATATTACCATTTCTCTCAAACATTGT
>JAUMHR010000064.1:14077454-14098900 GCA_032361145.1 Enteromius fasciolatus
GCTGACAGCAGGAATGTCAACCAGATCTGTTGCTCGTGCATTGAATGTTCATTTCTCAACCATAAGCCGTCTCCAAATGCGTTTCAGAGAATATGGCAGTGCATCCAACCGGCCAATTGGAAACATTTCATCGCCCTGCTTTAGCATACAAAACACTGCTCAGTTAGTAATACAAAGAATAATAAACAATTACACTAGAATTACTTAATTGAAAAAACTTATTGATAAGGTGACCTTCATTGTGTATAAAATCAACGATAGGCAAAACCTCAGAAAAATCACACATCCTGCTACAAACAAACAAACAAAAACAATAAAAGCCCAATAGAACCCATCAAAGAAATTTGAATGGTTTCCACTAAAATACCACTATGAACCACAGCTTTACACAAAATGTTTTGTTTTGGGCATTCTTCCAATGGAATTTAATGTCGCACCAATAGAAGACCAGTAGACACCATTATAGTTTCCATTAAAACCAGGCTGTTTTACTGTACGTTTCTGGATCGGGGATCATTTTAGTTGTATTGCTGGAGGGACAGATAGCTCTCTGATATCATCAAAAATATCTTCATTTTTGTTCCGAAGATGAATGAAGGTCTTATGGGTTGGAACGACATGAGGCTGAGCAATTAATGACAAAATCTTTGCGTGAACTAACCCTTGAAGATTCTGTTGTGAATAACAATGATTTAGTTCATGGCCCGTTGTGACGGTTTGTCTTAGGTTGTTACGGATTTCACGTAATAATGTTCAATTTCTGTATATCATGAGGCGCTCTGTCTCTGTGCCTGTTTACTCAATTATGAATTACCATGTGTTCAGTCTTATTTACTGCTCTAAAGAATGTCATATTTATCTTGAATGGTCTGGGAGTAAGAAAATGTACAGCAATTTTAAATGTTGGGTGAACTATTCTTTTAAATTTAAATGACATGATCTGTTTAGGGATTGTGTCCAGCAGTGGGCAGTAGAGCCTCACAGACTGACACTAAAGGGGGAGTGTGCAGATGGGGTTGGAAAATTCCTCTTTTTCCACAGAGGATGGAGCTAACTGTGTGTTAAAGAGACCGAGACTGGACTAAGAGCTCGCGAGCTGCTCTCAGGCCCCGTGTGTCCTGCTGGAACTCTCCACTTCAGCCATCATGAAGCTCTGGCTCTTCTTCACACTGGCACTGCTCTGGCTGGAGGTCCAAAATGGTGAGCAGATATATCAAAATTCTGTCTTGTTAATATTACTTCAAAACACAAAGAAAGTAAAAAATGGCCTTTCTCTTGCTTGAAAATGAAATAAATTGAATGAAATTAAATGTGGCCAGTGGTGCCAATGGAAAGTAGAGGGAGAAGGGGAAACGGGAGGAGAGATCAAATCAGGGATGAGTTTTACTTAAACTTATGATTGTTTTACGGCTCAAATCTAATTTGTTTGCATGCTTACAAGGCAATTTTTTGGTTTTCTTTATATTATTTTTATAATGAAGACATAAAG
This sequence comes from Enteromius fasciolatus, assembly GCA_032361145.1. Lineage (NCBI taxonomy): Eukaryota > Metazoa > Chordata > Actinopteri > Cypriniformes > Cyprinidae > Enteromius > Enteromius fasciolatus. The sequence continues at coordinate 14,078,944 of JAUMHR010000064.1, forward strand.
CATAAAGGAATTAAAAGGATGAATGCATTTAAAAGGAATTTATGATATAGTAAACCTCTGCATTGTTCAGTTTTGTACGCTTCTGCTCAGAGAACAAGAGAGGCGTACTTCCAGCATTGCTGTTTTTACAGCTGTTAGCTGAAGAATATAGAGCAGATTTCCAGATGGCAGAAACTTTACGCTTACGTTTGCTCTCTCTCTCCTTCTAGGAGTTATCAAGTGTCACAAAGAGAGAAATTAAACACACATGCTGTATAATGTTTATGGCCTACTAGCAGTGATGTTGTTATTGCTCTTTAGAACTTCCCCATGCAAAATTTGCCAGGCACATCCAAATGCGATATCCAAAAAACAATATGCTGTTGACTATAAAACTTTGTTTTGGTGTACCAGGTGTGTGTCAGCAGGTCAAGCGTAAGAAAGAGGCTGGTGAGAACCGCATTAGACCAGGAAGAAAGAGGGTGAAGGTTCGCTACCCTAAAGTAAAAGAAAAAGAGTCAGGAAGCAAGGGCCAGTCTATTCTCACCCAGGTCCTTGATAAAGGCCGTTTTCTCCGACTGGGTGAGAGTCTTTCCTTGAATCCTGGGAAAACAATGGAACTGAGATGCAAAGGGACTAATATTGGCTGGGCGTATCCCTCTTACCTGGACACCTTCAATGACAACCGCCTCAGGTATTCTTCTTTCTCCCTTTATCAGTGTTAGAATCACTACATTTACTAAATGAGCCGAATTAATAGCCCCTGGAGCATTTTCAGTTTGGAATGATAATGTTTCAAAGTTGCATGATTACATCGCAGCATTACACAGCTGGTAAATAAATACAAGTTTCAGTTACATTTTATATAAATGTAAAAGTAATATTAATTCACGTACATGTAGTACTTACTGTATGTATAGGATTAGGGTAGTCTTAGGAATTGGCCTAGGGTTACTTGAATGTAATTATGCATAATATTTTGTTATTATAATAGTAAATACATGTAACGTGTAACAAGGACACCTTAAAATAAAGTCTTATGCAAAATAAATCACAATAGGTTATTGTAGGATAAAATATTCAAAAAAGAAAGGACACTTACATGTACAATAATATCTTCAAAATAGACACCACAGAACAATATTATATACTTAAAATATTTATGCTGGTCACAATAACTTTTAGCAAAAGGGTCAGTAATTGTGTCGAAACTTTTTAAATAAACAAATATGCAAAATAAATACATAAATAAATAATATAAATAAATATATATATAATTATACAAAATTACTCTGACTTAAATTTTGAAAACTTTACATTTTATATATATATAAATTTAAGTCAGTGTAATTTTGTAGAGGTTATTATAATTTCCTAATTATAATATTTTATTTATTTTCCATTTTAGTAGGTTTGCTGTGTTTTTGTGGTTCTTTTTTTTCTTCTAGTGCTTCAAGTCAAACCTAAAGTAATGGCGAAATTAAAAGTAATTTCAGTTCAAGTTTTTTTTTCAACTTAAGTAAGGGACTGTAATTTAACTGTAATTTAAGAGACATTAAGTCTATTTCATGCAAACTAAAATGATAATAAGATGCTATTTTATGGATAAATATATTTATCATCAGTGAACAAAAAAACATTACATTTGTAGAATGACTTTCTATAGTATATATATTATATACTGCAGCACAAATAATACACAAATAAATAAAATATATTATGACATTGGTATGCATAGTCCAGGTCTGCACTAGTCAACATTTGAGCAGATCAAACACAACTTTCATCAAAGTTGTTTTAAAACGAAAATACGTTTTTGTCCTAAGACAACTTTGATGAACTTTTTGGATCCACTTTAAATGGCTGACTACTGGTGACTTGATTGTGTTGTTCCAGCATCAAGCAGCACGAGCGGTACAGTCAGCTCATTCTGACGGCGCCCTCTGCTGCTGATACGGGGGAGTACAGCTGCTGGGTGGTGCTCTGTGACGGAGAAGAATGTACTAAGGATGGAGAAACCACCTCTGCTACCTACATATACTTTACAGGTACAGCATTTGCTCACATATCATCTATGTGATCTTAAAAATCCAAAGACTTTGTTACGATGCTCTTTGTATCTAGACAAAGATGAGCTGTTCGTCCCATCTGCCATCCATTTTGAGATCATCTACCTGCGTCCTGACGAGCCTGCCACCGTCCCGTGCCGGGTGACAAACCCCAAAATCAACGTCTCGCTGCATAGGGAGGTTCCTGCAGAGGAAATCACTGTGGATGGGACCCAGGTCTCTTACAATCCTATGAAAGGCTTCATCATCCAAAACCCCAGGCCAGAACACAAGGGCGCTTATTACTGCAAGGCCAACAGCACCACGAAAACCACTTCACAAATATCCACTAAATACCAGCTGCTGTATGTGGAAGGTAAGAGGTGAACAGTAGTGCTGCTAATATATGTTTTTTGGCAAAGACACCACTTTGTTTTGATATTTAACCCCTCGTAGTGCCTAGTGGGCCCCCTTTTGCGACTATTGAGGCTTCTTCCAACATAGTGAGTGGTGGAGACATCTTTAACGTGACCTGCACGGTTCTGGGTGAACCGGAGATGAACGTCAGCTTCAGCTGGAGGTTTCCTGGCCAAGTGAGTGCTACATTATTATCTTTTATCATTATCATTTGGTCAAGATTTGCTCATCTGAGCTTCTGGGTGATCGCAACTATAGTATTTCAATAGTATGCTATTTTGTGGATGCAACAGCTTCGCTCATAACAGATATAAAGAGTTACACTAAAAGTTACACTATTCAGTTTTAGTTCTTACTACAAATGAACACTGCAAAAATGTAATTTAACAGACATAAATTTACAGCAATAGTTTACAGATTTTAATGTTTTTGATAGGCTGCATTTATTTGAACAAATAATACTTAAAAATACTACTGTGAAATAGAATTACAATGCTACAGATCTTCATGATAATTTGGTATATAATAATTTTATTACTGGTGCTCAGATATTAAGGGTTCCTATTATCAGCACTAAACAGTTTTTGCTGCTTAATTTAGCTTTTTGTGCCCTTTATTCAGGATCAAAAGAATAATATTCATAATATATTTTTTACAACCATATAAATGTCTTTACCTTGTAGATTTAACGTGTCTTTGCTTAAAATATATTTGATTCTATATTTGATTGTACAATTTGATTCTATATTACACTTGATATTATATCTTAGTTTGAATGGTAGTGTTTCTGCATAAAAAAAATAAACAGTGCTTTAATTTTTGACATTTATAATATGAATATTATTTCTAGAGCAGCAAATCAGTATATTAAAGTAATTTTTCGAAGGATCTTGTGATGCTGAAAATTCAGTTTTCTATCAACAGGAATAAATTACAGCAATAAATTGTAAATTGTAGCAATAATTGCTGCGTTTTTGATCAAATAAATTTCTTTCAATTAAAAAAAAAAAAAAAGTAAATTATTCCAAATGTTTGGCAGGTAGGTGGATTAGTGTAGATTCACATAGAAATATGAATTGTGAATATGTTGTTAATGTGACTTGTGTTTCTCAGGGTGAGAGGCCGGTGAGTATCCATGACTCCTGGAGACTGATAAACCGCGGCATGGGACACACAACACGCATCTCTCAGAGCATCATGATTGTGGATGATGTTGAAACTATCGACTATGGAAAGTACATCTGCACCACCAAGAATAAGCATGGAGAGACATTGGTGGCCACAACGGTGAGGTCACACGAATAAGAGCATAAGCTGAGCTGGACTCAAATTCAAACTTCAGGCTTCTTGCTGCTTAATGAAATCAATATGCAAAACATGCATTCTATATATATTACTTGGAAATAAAGTGATTCCTTTAAACTAAGACTTAAAGTTCCCCTATTATGCCATTTTAAAGGTTGCTAATATTGCTTTATGAGTCTATTAAAACAGGTTTACATGTATGCAAGGTCAAAACACTTTAGTTTTCTCCAAAAATAAATTTTACCCCATTTCTAAATGATTCCTAAACGACTCGTCTGAAGCAGTTCGAAGAATCAGTCTGTCTAAACCCCGCCTTCCCGCGAGCCCTCACTGCTGTGATTGGTCAGATGGTGCAGTCCTTTATGATTGGTCCACAGCGCTCCACAGAGCTTGTACCAAAACTATACCTGACATTACTAGAGGTGCTTTCTCAGAGAAAACGTCAACTAGTGTAGTTAGCACGGACTACCCTGGAAAGTGCTGGCTATTTGCTTTTGTAAGTGAATCGATCACACCTCTACGTTGTGAACTTCAACATTGTATAATGCATAACACTGCGTTAAACATCATATATCATTACTTAAACTAACGAGACAGACAGACGGTTAAACTGCATCAATCACAATGTTTAGACTACATTAGGCCCACAGCTGAACAACAAAACTACAGAAACGTACAAAAATACGATCGCTAGAAAATACAATCATCAATTATTAATCACACTTACAGGTAGAAGTTCAGAGGAGCAAGCCGGTCCAAATAAACTGGGCACTGATCCATCAAGCGTTTGGTGAATGTTGTACTCCCCAAGATTGGAAAAGCAGTCATCAGTAAAATGAGGCGAACACAAGAGATTGTACTGCTGAGGTGTTGTTGAAAAAATGAATGTTAACCGCTCATTCTTTGTAGATTCATCTTTCAGAAGAGCATATAAAACAAATGTACTCTCACAGGATACAGCGTCTTCTTGATATGATGGAGTCCACGTGGAAATTGCACTGTTTGTGGGCGGGGCAAGTTGGTCGTGACGTAGAACACGTACGGGCATTATGCAAATATGTTACCTTGTGACGTGTGGCCATAACAGAAAAAGATTAAAAACTTTGCAGATAGTTTATGTTCACATACAGCTACATAACACACTGCATGAAAGATCATATTTGAAAAGGCATAATAGGGGCACTTTCATGACGAAGCAATTTAATGAAAGCTTCATCAAAAGTATACTTAATAGTTCGTGATGCACCATAGTCTGTGAAATAGTGTTTTTCAATCGTGCTAACCTATAATACTTAAAATGGTAGGTGTTAATTTATATACGCATGAAATATGTCTGAGGAGCGTGAAGGCTTTGTACTCTGCTCTAATGCACTCCGTATGTGGAATGTGCAGCAGGAGCCCACTGCTTATTTTGGTTCAGTGCAACAAAGTATGTTTCTCTTCTTCTTGCAGAGATTTCTGTTATTGAATTATTAGCCATTTTAGAATAATACAGTAGATGTATTTGTCAAGCTACAAGTCAGTTGCTGCAGTTTTAAATGCTGCTATAGACTTCCAGCCTGAACATAAGATGAAAAAACAGATACAACACTGCAATCCTGAGATTTTCACTGCTTGAATAATTAGCTCTCCAACAAAATAAAATTAAATGAATGGAATTTTGTCTTCATTTTGTTCCAAATGGCTATGACTTTTTTTGTTTTGTTTTGTAAAACAATATTTAGAAGACGGTAACTAGACAATTTTGGTTGCATTATATGGACAATAAAATAAAAGTTACCAACATTCTGTATGTTCTGAATCTCATACAGGTTTGCAAAATGGTCACGGACACAGATCAGTTCGATACATGTTATCAACATGGGGTGACAATTACGGATTAATTTAATTCTTTATTAATTGCATATTTCCATGAGTTTGTTTCACACCATCATTCACACAAACAGCCTAGCAATACATACAACATAAAGAAAAAGAAAACTACTTTTGCTTTTTAACTTCTTTGTAAATAGCTTGAACGTAAAGCTGCAGTGGAGGGTTTCAGACAGAGGGGGAGCTCCAGAGGCCACGAAACATGCTCGGTCAATACATTGGTCTCATGATCAGACATAAATATAGAAACAAGGACAATCACTCAAATCTGTCCCTAGGGCTCAATCATTCTAAATATACAAAACCCGTATTCAAGAAAGTCATAAAAACATTTCAGACTCCCAATAGCATATGCCTTTCAGTCACAGGGCTGCCCAATGAAATGCCATTTCAATACCAAGCACATAATACCATTGCATCTCTGATTGCCAAGAAATGAGGAAAAGGGATGATTCAACCCTTAAACAGGCATTAATCAAAACATTCAAGTTAATCAACCATTGATAATTCATTCTGCATCAATCACTGTATTGCGTCTCTCCTATGCATATGAGAGCTTACCTGTGATGAAACATGCGTGATCTGGGTAATGCTCACTTCGTTGCAGTTCTTAATGCGTGATGATCTTAAAAAATACCATTTACAAAACCAAAACTAAAGGCATGAAATAAAAAGAAAAAAATGTTGCATAAGGTTTTGAGAACACCTGGTTGAGATCAGTGAATATTTCCCTTTGAGTAAATAGTAACAGTCAGTTTACGGCATGAGTTGATCTATGAAGTGCCTCTTTAGAAATGCTCATTTGGGTCCATCTGAGGTCCTGCATAAAATAAAGGGAAACCAAACGCTACATGAGCAGCAGCATCTGGGAAATGTCCACTAGCCGACTGGCATTTGGGCATTCGTCCCAGAGCAAAGATTAATCTGGGTATATACAGGTACACTTAAAGGTGTCTGGTGGAAAAGTTGATGAAGGCCCCAGTCATAGATTCTAGATGTCAGTCCTCTTTAAAAAAGCAACAAAACAAAACAGGAACTTCAGGGAATAAAGCAATCCTGGAAAGGAAAAAAAAAACAAAACATAAATTTTAGAGAAACCTTCTACAAGCCCTGAGATATATTTCTTTTTTTTTTCTCCATAGTCAGACGTGAAAGGCAAAATACGAGGTTGACCTCATTGTTAAGTGCTTCTGTGCAATATAGTCTTGTTTTTTTTTTTTTGTTTTTTTTTTCTTATCTGTACAATAGTCAAAGTCTATTCCATGTTGAGTGCCAGTGACATGGTCCAGACCAGCTTCAGCATGCAGGAAGTGGTTCGTCCTGTATAAAAGTGCTTCCTGGAAGCTGAAGGCCACTGTTATCTGGGCGAGAGGGGGGGGCTGGAGAACATGGCAGAGTTGCGTGGTGACTGGAGATTCAGGGACGGGGAAGGGGAGACTTTGCGGGGGCTGCTCAGATCACCGTTGTGAAGCTTCCAGAGCAGCTCTTCGTTCTCCATAGACAGGCGTTTGTTCACTTTGGACTCCTTCTGGAGGGTTTCCTGCAAAGCCGCCTGCTCTGTGGACAGTTGTCTGCAACGGATTAGAGTAGAGTAGAGTAGTCACTATAACTGCACAAGATGAAAGAGCAGAAGGTCTGTTAGCACAAACCTTTTCTACAATGGAAACACCATTCTTGGCGTGAAAAGAGCACAAACAGTAATCCAAGCAATTAAAGTGTCATAGCCAATAGCATAGCCAGAAGCGGTTTTGGAGAATTTCCTGTACCACATGCAAATAACTGTTAAACTTCAAAGAGTTTGGTTTGCTACAGGTATAACTGAAAGAAGCCCACTGGGAAACGCCCAAATGTTAGAAGATAGACAGGTGGATTGAGTAAAATAAGTTCTTCATCATGGTTATGAACACGAGCTTGTGGTACGCTACCTTGACAAAGCAGCATGTTTGTCCATTCTGGCTTTGAGGTCCTCGTTTTCCTGCTGCAGTTTCTTAAGACATTCGTCTAGCTTCACATTCCTCTCCATCTAAGATTAAATCAAATCTTAGTGCTTCTCCAGTACCGACAGTGTAGGAGTGTCAGATTTATGTTCATCTATTTGCTGAAATTAGTGTGCACTACAGATAATTGAGCTCACCAGTTTGTCTATCTGCAGGAGTTTCTTGTCCTGTTCATGGATCCGTTTGTTTTTGATGTCCAGCACTACTTTAAGGCTTTCAAGCTCCTGCTCCAGATAAAGAGTATGGGAGTCCTTTTTAAACATAAGAAAATGAGCAAGAGAGATGAGGAATATGTACTGGCTTTCCTTAACTGGATGATGTTATACAAACAAACAGTTCAACACATTAATGTTTCTTCAAACTTCTATTAAATTTACAAAACGTGTGATTACTTTGACAATCAAGTGATGATATTCTATGATGTCTTCATTTATTTTTTTTGTTACTTTTCATGAGCATTTAATGTACAATGTACTGAAATAGAAATGTAATTTATTGCTGTGATATCAAAAGCTGAATCATTCCTCATTACATGATTCTTCAGAAATCATTCTAATATGCTGATTTGCTGCTCAAGAAACATTTAGCCTTATCATCAAATATTGGAAACAGTTGTATTGCTTAATAATTCTGTAGAAACAATGATAAATTACAAATTATGCATTCAGGATTCAGTTAGGGTCAAAAGAAGAATTTAGTTAGTTTTTACAGTATGTCACATTTAACATTAAATGTGATCATAGTGTAATAAAAAATTAATAGAATATGATAGAATAAAAAAAATAGAATAGAATATGCATGATAGAAAGTGTGTACAATCTTATTCAAGGCCAAAATAATGTTACTGTCTCTAATAAAGAACTCTTGTGGTGTGCGAATATTAACACTGTGGGGGTGTTGTTTGTGAACAAACTAAAACTATTAGAATGAGAAAATGTGTTTTAAGAGTGTTTAGATTAAAACATATGCTAAATGTAAGACACTTTTTCTATCAGCTCAAGGGTCAAAAGCGTCAATAATTGAAGAAACCCCCATATATGAACTTTTCACGCGCTGGAAAGTCACACTATTTATAGGACACGGTCTGGCGGTATCATGCACGGTAGTTATCTAAATGCCCTCGCATGCATTTTCAGACTCTGATTGGAAGGACAAGTCTAATATTAACCTGTCATTTGTGGAAAATACACAGTCTGCTTAAGCAGAGACGCATTACTATCAATAGCACTGGCCAAGTGCTATAAATGAGTGATAACGTACCTGTGTTTTCTCAGCCAGATCTATTCTTCTCTTCACCTCAGCATCCAGCTTTTCTTTGAGGTCGTTATTCTCGCTCATGAGCTCCTGAATTCTATTCTATTTGAGGAAAAATGCACGGATTTGAAAATGTTTGAAACACAGATGTGTGGAGAATTTTAGCTCTTGGTCACTGCCTTACAGATAATGTGTCATCTGATTCCTTCAGTGTCGCATTGAGAGTCTGCATTTCCTTTTCATGGGACAGTTTGAGTTCTGAGAAAGTCAACACAGAGCATGTATATATCAGAGCATGAGAGGTAACATTGTTTTCTATAAACTGCAACATTTGATGGATTTGCGTTGTATGAGGAGTCTCCATAGACATGCAAAGCACTACTGTACAAACTTTAAATTTTATCCACTAACACTGCTACGAAACCTAAAAGACATAATTTGGTATAATTTACAAAACATCTTAATGGGAACTTAAACTTTGTCCTCAATGTCCAAGATGTCCGATAGCTACAACTACATAGAGACACTGCATAGACTTCTACGGTTTAACCCAACCCTAAACATATATTGATTTTTCTTTTTTTAAAACTTTAATTTTTGTACTGTTTTCACATACAAGAACATCCCCAAAAGAAGGTTTGGGGAGAGTCTCATGTTTAGTTTACTCCTAGATAGTAGTCTGCCCCCAGAATAAAGTTCAGTAGGACACACACATTTTAGAGACAGAAAAAGCCCATATTAGACAAAGATGAAGCCCAATATTACCTTTAAAAGTCTCTTCAAACTGTTGTTTAAGGCCATCCACCTCCTCCATATGGCTGACTTCCAGTTCCTTCTTCAAATCCTCATGTTTTTCTCGTAACTCTTTTAGCTAGACAAGTACAAATAAAGCAATTTCATAAAAGTCTTGTTTTGTGTATGATGTGGAAAGCAGATGTCATATGTCCAAATAAGCTTTAATATGACAGCATATGTTTAAGCATTAATAAGACATCTGAAAAGAAGCAAATCCAGCAAAAAGTGTGTCAGGACACTGGAGAACAAAAGAGAAAGAAAAGGGCCATTGTCTTTCACACCTGCTGCTCCATTTGAGCTTTGCACTTGTCAGCCTCCTCCTGGTAGGTCTGGTGGACCTTCTCCCATTCAGTGGAGTAGAAGTTCTTCAGTCGGTCCTCGAGGTCAGCGAGGTCTGAGTGGTGCTGCTCCTGGACCTTCTGTAGAACTCCATCAAAAGCTGCACGCAGATCCTCCTTCTCCTGCTCCAGACGCTCACAGGAGTGACCAGAGCTCACTAAGGAAAAGATCAGATTGGACAAGTTAGATCAATTAAGTGATTCATTCAGTTAACAAACATCAAGCCCGTAAAGCAACATTTAAGAAGATTGCTTTTTTCTGGCATGATGACAGCAACCCTCTCACAAAAAAAACAACAACCCAAACATGTAGGACATCTGATCTAATGCACCGGTTTGTGATATGAAAATATAGATATGCTATATGTAGACAGCAGTGGGATAACCAGAGCAAATGTTGAAAGGCCAACACGTCCATTTGCTGCTTTGACATCAGGCCCTGCCGACACTCGATGCGATGATTCATTACTCAAGAATTCTGCATTGAGTCCCAGTTGTCTCTACAGTTATGGTATCTCCAGCAGTTCTGTAAATAATGTGTCAACTGTTACAAGGAACACGTCAAATTACAAGGGAAGGTTCAGCAAGAGGAAGACTAATCCACAGAGTCATAATGAACAGGAGTCACTGTGCTCTCTCGATCAGAACTGTGTCACAGATACCGTCCCTGTGAGCATTAGCCATCTTATAGAAAGAAACCAATGACACTTCCCTGCACTGCACGGAACTGCTGTGTTTTTCACACAAAGTAGCAAGCTTAATCCAGCAGCTGCTCCGCTTTTTGTAGAGTACAAGTGTGCTCCATGAAGTAACAGACTGTCCTGGTGAGACCACTTGAGTTTGGGATTTCTGGCTGGATAGATGGCCTATGGTTTCCCATAATTAAGGTTAAGGTTAAAAGGACCCATATAGGCAAGCAAATACTGACTTACAATTTTCTTTGTCTGTATTTATTTTATTAGTATTTATTCATTAAAAGGAATTGCTCACCCAAAAATTAATATTCAGTCATCATTTACTCCCCCTCAATTAGTTCAAAACCTGTATGAATCTCTTTCTTCAGCCAAACACAAAGTTTTAAAAATATTTTAAAGAAAGTTTATAACCAGGCTTTGGTCACCATTGACTTCACTAGTAGGAAAAAAATACAATGGAAGTCAATGATGACCAAAACAGCCTGGTTACAAACTTTCTTAAAAATATCTTGATTGCGATAATAAGGCACTGCATGTATGACTGATGTTTTAGGGAGACATGAAATCAGAAATGTTAGTGTGATACAACAGTTCTTGTATCACAATGATAAAAAAAAAAAAGAGGAATGAAAATAAAAGATTATGCCAAACTACTAAACTGCAAATTTAAGATGCTTCAGTGTTTACTGATATTTGGAAAACGTAACTGCCAAATCCAAGAGATATGGCATAACCAACAAAGTCATGTGATGCAGCAACGAGCCTGCAAAGGTCTCTTTATAAGACTTATTTGTCCCTGGCCCAGGCCACTATAATGAAATCTAGGCAGCGGTTTCAAACAGAGCTTACCAATCCACTCACTTCATGAAGCTAATGCAATGCTCATATTTGTGTGAATATACACAGAGTATGCTGGGAACAAACTTATGTCTAACTTTCGTAGAATAACAGCTTAATTACACCAGCTTGTTCGGCTCATCTTATCCGTTTACGGGCGCATCAGTAGGCGTTTCTGAACCTCATCTATTATCAAAGGTCAAAAGCATGTCAGCAAAATGAATTACTTGAATGAGTCACAACACAAGAACGGCTGTTGTTCTCCAGAGGGAAACTTGGGTCATATCCCTTACTGGCACTGCAATTTAATCATCTGTATACTGAGATGAAAACCACAGATTTTTACCCTTAAAAATCTTAAAATGAGTTTCAATCAGAATCATTATAAAGTCATTGTTATGGGTTAAATAAGAACATTATCTATTGACCCTGCTGTACAAGAGACAGTTAACAGAGCGGAACCATGATCAGATCCACTTAGAGACGATGAGCCAGACCCAGAGCTGGCTAATGGCTTGATGCATTTCATGAATCTGCACCGTGATTCTATTATAGGTTATATTTATGATGCAGAGTACAGCTGAAGCCCTATAAATAATCCAAATAATGCAAACAAGAGAAAAACAGACAGTCAGGGAGGAGGAGGAGGATCCTTTTTCTTTTCCACAGAAGAAAAAGAGAAAGGGTACAAACAGGTCATGACTCGAAAGTCAGCTAAAATGACTGCGCACATGCATCCAAACAGTACATTTAAGTTAATGCAGAAAATGCAGAAATCTTGTAAATGTAATGTTTATCTACATGCACACACTTGTATCCAGTCTCTTACCAAAATGAAACACTACATTTAACAGTGCCTAAAAAAAATAATCATGTGACACTGTCTAGACATGTTTATTCCATAAACAGATGTTTTTATTTTTTTACATTCACAAAATGACACAAAAGGCAAATGAAGTTAACATTCTGCACAGAGAAGTTAATTAATATAAGTCACATGCCAAATACCAAAAGCTAAATTAATTGGACACAGTTCTAGCAGGTTTTGTGTGAAGACAGCGCTCGCTTCATTGGAAGAGAGCAGTTGTCCTGTGTTAAAAGACACTTTTGTTTTATAAGGGGAATTGTGGGTGCGTGCCAAAAAACATGGCATGCTGCAGTATTCACTCTGACATCACTCACTTTATGCTTGGGTGAACGCTGAAATCTATGAGTAAATGGTGAAATATTTCTGATATTTTCCTGCAGCTATATTGTGACTTCAAGAGGTGGTCTGAAGAATTCTTATAGGGTTCAAGAGCCCTGGAATGTGCTAATACGCTTAAGTAGTGATTATAACATTAAAGAGAGATCATGTGCAAACTAAAAGAATGTATAGATACATATAATTTTTTTTTTAATTAAGCAAAAATATATTAACCCTACTCAGATGATATTGTATATCAGGAAAGAAAGAACATAAATCCTCATATCCCTCCCTCGTGTGCTCAGTTTTCAGGTGGAAATATGAGCAGTGAAATCAATGCATTAGACATCTCATGGGAAGCACTGGCTGGTACTAAATACATTTTTCCATGTTACTTCGCCCATTAGACTGAAGGACCTCAAACTTCTCTGACCTTGTCTACAGACATGAGCATGACCTTCACATTCCAGGACGGCTCACCCTTTCTGCTTCAAATATGTGCTTACCGAAGGTGTCTCTCCTAATGAGCCCTATGGGAGGGGAAAGCTCTTCCAACAGGACCAATAAAACTAACAGTCCGTCCTCTTTATCTACACCCACATGGTAATTCACTTATTGGTAAGCATACTCAGTTGTATAGGTACATTCAAACACACTACCAGTGCATACTGGACATATTATATAAGTGGACAAGCTTAAACACATTTTTTTTTATGTATGCATTTTTCCTAACATAACTAAAGGGGCAAATAGGACAGAATACTGAACTTATGCACCTAGTATACACTACAGTTCAAAAGTTTGGGGTTGATAGGATTTAAGAAAAAAAAAATGAATGCTCACTAGGACTACATTTATTTGATTTAAGAAACATTAAAAAGGAGCAACACTGTGAAATATTAATAACATTTAAAAAAGTAATTTATTCCTGTGATGGCAAAGCTGAATTTTCAGCATCATTACTCCACTCTTCAGTGTCACATGATCCTTCAGAAAACATTCTAATATGCTGATGTGGTGCTCAAGAACAGTTCTTCTTAATATCAATGTTAAAACCACTTGTGCTGCTAAATATTTTCTGTGGAAGTCGTGATACAATTTTTGAAAAGTTTTTGAAAAGTTCAAAACAGCAGCATTTACAAAAGAACAACATTATAAAAGGTAGTTACTGACATTTATCATTAACTTAATGCACACACTAGGAGTAGAACTTAATATTATATATCACACCTGACCCCAAACTTTTGCCTGGTACTGTTCATAGGAACTATAATAAGATCTAAAAAGCATCTTAAGATGCACTACATGAACTTGGACAATAAGCTCAGATTGTGCAGTGCTAAAAAAACACATTGACCCATATTTGTGCTTTCTAAAGTTTTATAGCACTACTTTATTGGTACTTTTATTGTTTAATTCAGAGAGAACACAGAATTCTGACAGATTCTGACAGATACAGGTTATTACACGGAAGTGTGAGAGGTCATGGTAGTCTGCGTGTAACGGCAAGAAATGGCACACCTTTTGTTCATCCCAATGATTACCTTGTGCCCAGCAATCCAAATATCACAAATTACAAACGGCTTCATTTTGGCAGCTCTTTCCGCAGACAGTGAAAGCCAAGCACTCTACAATGACTCACTTACCCAGCTCCTCACGCAAGGTGACCAGCTCCTGAGACAGCTCCCTGCGCTGCTTCATCATCTCCTCATGCTGCAGGAAAAGAGATGGAAAAAAATTGTTCATTTCTCAATGCAACACATGCTTCATATTACTCAATATGCCAAAGAAATGTCCCCACAGCTCAAGGGCAGTGCCAAGTGAAATCTAATGTCATGATGAACAACTCTGAAATTCCTTCGGCAGACATGAATTATGCATAAGGTGTCAATCACAAGGACAGGATGGGTCAGAGTTTTAGTTCAGTATTAAACGTGCTTGATTGTCATAAATAACTGCATTAGCAAAGCGGCCCAGAAGCCTTTAAAGAAAACAGGCTTTCTTGTAAATGCCACACAGCATTAAAAGTAAACATCAGTTGTTGTGCAACAGTCGTGACATCTGCACAGGCATGCACGCACCCTACAACCCAGCTTTGTGGTTTACACACCACTATGACAGTAAGTGTTTAAATAAAAACAAGCATATGAATGACATCAACAACTGAATGTAGAGCAATGAAATCAGCAGTGTCTCTCTCCTCACCACTGTCTCTTTTTTAAAGTGGAGGCCAGCCAGCGACCCAGCTGCAGTGCTGTCAGCCTCCCCAACCAACACAAAGACGCTTCAAAAACCGCGTGCTGCCGTCCTGACCTGCCCCTTCCCCCAGAGATCATTTACACTGCAGTTATGAACTTATCATATCATCTATATTAGAATAAAATGGATCTGATTTCAGAATACCACACTAATCTCACACACATCTGACATGCTTTGTATGTGCATCCGCAGCTATCCCATTTCAAAGGCCAATCTATCCTGCCCTGCACCCTGTGGAGAGGATAATGTCTTTACCCGGTGTCCAGCGCAGGGAGTGTTAAGGCACACTTTGCTGCCGGAGCAGCCCATGATCCCGTCTCTGTGACTTCAGTCCAGAATGCAGGACGACAGCAGCCCAGATGCATGAACCTCTGCCACCTCTACCTCCTCTCTCTGCCGTCTCACTGTACATTGGAGAGACTAGTGGAAAAAGCTCATTGGCTCTCACCTCCTCCAACCGCTTGCCTTCTCAGTGGTGAAAGGGTACCGTAATATATCTAAGAGATGGGCAATGGAGGGAGGCGGCTATATTGTGCGTGGTAGGCTGCTATATAAATGCTGCACTTTAGGACAATTACAGTACGTAGAGCAAAGAGAGCACGAAAAAAATAGCTACATCTGACAGTTGGATGATTGAGTGGCACTTAATGAAATGGTGCGTGTTACAGGAGAAGTGTGCTGTGACCTTCCCACAGGACATCAGAAGACAGAGGAGGACTGCTGTCTTTTTCGTGCTTTCCTTTCAGCACCTCCTCAGAATTTGCTAACTCAAAGAAGTACAGGATACAATTTATTATTCATATTTATTGGTCTCTGTCAGATTAAAATTTGGAGGTCCTCGTCAAGTCTGTAGTTACTGTAAACCAAATAAGTGCTGCAGAAAAGTACAATAATAATTTTTTCTTCATATATAAAGTAAAAAATAATTAATTGTTATAACATAATAAAAGGTACTATTATTGACAATCCATTTTCTAGCACATACTGAAGAAAATAGTAACTAAAAATGAATAAATAAATAAATAAATAAAGTATTATTATTATTATTTATTGGTGTTTTTGTTAGAACAGTCCACAGTTAATCATAGTTAATATTCTCATCATCAAAAATATATATTTATTTCTGAATGTAGTAGAAAACAATGGATTATAACATTCATAGTAACTATTTTATAATTTAACTACTACTACTTTTATTATTTTTTATTATTATAAAATACTATTACTTTTGTATGAAATGGAAAATAATGCTTATCCTATCCTTTATAATAATTTTCATTACCTGTTATTTCTATTTATATCATTAATATGATGATGATTAATTATTATAATTTTTATTGCTGTTGAAAAAAAGAAAAAAATGCTATTTTCTACTGCAGATAATAAAAAGGTTTCTATTTCTTTATGAAGTAGACAAGAACAACAACATATTGTTTGCCAATAAATAAATGTAAGTTTAAATATGATGAACATCTGAACATAATATTGGTCATTATTGTGAGGCAAATCAATACTAAGAACGATCTTAAATAATGCTGTATAAAAAGCCAAATATTACAAATAACATCTTAAAAAAACATCAACAACAACCACCTTATATTTAGAAGGACCGAAAAAAATATTGAAAACATACGAATTTATCATTATCAACTAGGGTAATTAATGTCACTGCTTCAGCAAAAGCATGTGTGGCCTCTTGTAGTGAAATTATGGCAATGTACACAGTGTGCTGACAGCTCACTGCAAACAAAGGATATGAAGCAGCCCCCAGCAGCTCTCTGGGCGTCTCAGTGTGCTTCTGACCATATGAAGGCAGCAGCTGGTACATTCTCACACAGACACGCTGAAGCCCATCCTCCTAATGAACGCTTCACAGATTCCTATACAGGACATTGCTAAAACACTACTTTACACCTAACAAAACACTTTCATGCTCTATACACATCTGATTCTTTTTGCATGAAATGATATTGTTTTAGGGCACAGATTTTTACATCTATACATTATATATTTCATTTATACATAGATTTCATACGGTCAATATAGAACAGAATATTCAAAAAGCAGCACAAATTAAAGTTGTGCCTCATTCATTTAAAAAAAGCACTGAATAAGAGCCACCTACAAGAAAGAGTCATGGCTTGAGAGAACAGCTGATATTGTACACTCCTAGTATAAACCATTCTGTGGTGGTCTGTATGGCAGTGACTTAAGACCTTAAAGATATAATTAAATATAATGTTCAGTCCACAAGATGAAGAGAAACTTTGGATTTTTGTATTCAAAATATAAAGAATCTGTCCATAAAAAAGTTTAAGTGCTACAGCTTAATTACAGTAGTGCTTTTTAGTCACCATTAACTTTAAACTTGTACAACCAACCGGCCTTCATATCACCATTTTAACAAGGACAATTCTAAAATTAGCAAGCTTGAATCAGTCCGAAGTCAGGAATAGCTGGAGAGATTACATGTAACCTGAGTTTTAATAGATACAGCTACTGTGGAAAGTAAATTACAAAAGAGAAATATATCTTCTAAAGAGATTACAACGTGAAATATAATTTATGAAAAAAAAGAAAGAAAAAAAAAAAGATGACTCATCTCATGTGATTGAAAAACCCATAATAATAATAATAATAATAATAATAACAACAACAAATTATTATCCAATGTTTCAATTGGCAAATTATTTATTTGGTGTACATTCATATTGAGGGAGCACCATTATTAATCATTGAAATTACTATTAATATTGTTGTTATTATAATTTTATATAACAAGTAACTGCAAAAACAGACAAAGCCTCGAGTATGTACTGCATATGACATTTGAAGAAAAAAAATAATAAAATAAAATAAAAAACCATGAAGCCATGAAGGTTGTCTCAAAGTAGTAAAGTGTTAAAGAACATCACTAAAATAAACCGAGATCAGAAAAGAGTAGCACAACATGACCTGACTGCAAACACACCCAACAAGACAATACAAACCGATTCAATCAGTGCTGGGTGTTCACAACCCAACTTCATATCTAGATATCCAAACCTAACCAAAGAAATCTAATCCTAACTTGACAACGGTTCAAAGACACCATCCTCATGTATTATTCACGTCTGCCGTATACCAGAATGATTCATCAGGACCGTAAGCAAAGTAATCTCATAATACTCACCCCAGCACAGAGATGCTGTATGACCACAGTAACTGCCTCGAACCTGCGGTTGTTGGATCGAAGCGTGCTCTCCAGTTGTTGAATGCTCTGGTTCTTCTTCTCACACAAAGCCTTGTAGTACTCCACATTTCTGGACTTGCTCTCTGGCGGGACCAGATCTGGTTGTCCATTTGTCGGGGGCTGCTGGTTTCGGGAACTCGTCCTTGACTTGTTCTTGTCAACTGTAAGAGAACAATCATTCAAGGCTGTGACAACATTCAGCATTATTTTTCTTCACAATGCTTCTTCAGTTCATAGACCTTAGACCCATCTACGTCAGCAATGTTCGTTAAAATCCCAGAGATGATCCATAAACAGATTCAACCCTGTACCAAACGCAACCCTGAACGAGACAGCTCACCCCATCACTAAATAATATCTCCCCGCTGTAGATCCGGCCATCAGAGACCTCTTATTTTAGCAGGGCTATGCCACAGTGGTTTTCATTTACATCATCTCATAAATATAACACCAGGACATAATCAGGGCATCAATCCTTCTAACAAAGCTGCCTCACTACTAGAAGAAGGGTACCTGAATAAGCCACCAATGTTTAAATGACACTATACAAAGCTGAAAAACCCCTGTGAGGAATATACAGCTTTTATAGGAACATTTTTCTAATGCCAACACTTAAAGTCTTTATGTTGTTAATCCATTTTGTCCTAGCAGAGTTATTACATAACAGCTCAGTGTGAGCAGCCTTGGACATTTCTGAAATACCAATTTTAATAAGGTAGCAGTGGGACAACAAACATCCTCCAACGTCAATCCAACAGTAACTGATTTACAGCACTAAATTTACATCTGCAAAGGCTTTCTTCTTCTGCAGATTACATTCATACTGTCTATGGAGGGACAGATGGCTCTCCGATCTCTTTAAAAATATCTTAATGTGTGTTGTTTCGAAGATGAACGAAGGTCTTACAGGTTTGGAACAATATGAGGAGAAATTATAGAATTTTCATTTTGGGGTGAACTAACACTTTAAAAGGTTTCAAAGAAATTATTTCAAATAAATTGTACTCGTATATCCATATCTAAAAGAATAAAATATGAAATATTTTCTTAATTATATTCTTTACATATGCACATATTTATACAAATCAAACAGAAAATAAAAAAACAAATTTGTCAAAACTGCCTGTACCACCTACATTCTGGTTTCCAGAAGGAAAAAACAGGGAGAAATACTTTCAGTGGAGCGAGAGAGAGAGAGAGAGAGAGAGCGAGAGAGCCAGTGTTGTAGTCGAGTCACCAACTGTCGAGTCCGAGTCGAGTCTCGAGTCCCAGTGTTCGAGTCCGAGTCCAAGTCCGAGTCACCAAAGAAGAGTCCGAGTCGAGTCACCATTACCAGAGTTCGAGTCCGAGTCGAGTCTCGAGTCCCATATTCGAGTCTGAGAGTGCATACATGTCTCCACTATTTTTTATATATTTCTAATATATAAGTAACATTAAAGGATTAGTTTACCTCAAATTGAAAATTTCCTAATAATTTACTCACCCAAGCGACTGGTCAGAAAGCAACGTGTAACGTTAGTCTGACATGTTTCTTGTCGACACCACAGGATTTTAAGAGTCAAAATTGCAAAAAAATGTTTAATCAGTCAGTGACTATCGCAACAGACAAATATAGCAAAAACCTGATCTGGCACAGTGACTAGTAACGTTAAGTTATCAACAGACAAAAAAAATGCTGTAATCTGAACCAGACATACATTAACCCTAGCTTCTTCTGTTTGTTATCATATATGCATTAGTCAA
>JAUMHR010000064.1:14099000-14110631 GCA_032361145.1 Enteromius fasciolatus
AAAAAAAAAAAAAAAAAAAAAAAAAAAAAATGATTCACTGACGCACTGATTCATGATTTTCAGCCTTTTAGATCATGCCTTAAGAATGCAGGGAATAAAACCACAGAATGCTTGAAGGTTAAATTGCATTGCATAAATGTTGTGCATAAAAGGTAGTTTGTCCATGCAGTATAAAACATTTTGCAACATTTAATGCTACGAAAAAGAATGTGTGTTTATTTTTATTTTTTTAAAATCGAACAACTATTCAGCTTCTAAATTAATGCAACAGAAAGCGGCCTCTAAAAGGACAAAGTCACAAAATGTGCATTGTTTAACACTAAATTAGGAAACGGACCACATCAGTCTTTTGACAAACAACAATATGCAATAATAGTGGAAACTTTGACAATTTTGGAACTTGATCCAAACGTCAATAAAAGATTTCCAATAGATTAGAATGCTGACATTTTCTGCTGAGAAAAACGAGCTTTGATAATACACTCAGACTGCATAAAGTATATATGAATGTTCTTCCTTTCCAGCATCCTGTTACACCTTCTAGACAAAGTTGAAAACTGCTCTGAGTCTGTTAGTTCATTGTACCCACCCATAAAATAAATAAAGCTGTTAAGCTTATCACAAGTATTGAAGGAACTGGAAATATTAGTCCTTTTTAAAACTTGCCTATAGTGACTAATGAAAGAGGCAATATTATGAACACTATATTGTCCTTGTCTCTCCTGGCATGATCCTTAATAAGCTAATGAAATGTAATCCAGACAGGCTTTTTAGAAAGATCTTTATGTGGTAGACATTAAACTAACGTAAACTAACTAACTTTCAACGTAAATGTAAAAAACAAAAACAGAAATACAGTATAACATTAATCAGAACTCAGAATAAAGAATATGCTTTGGCCTTGCTAACATGATTCTAGTGATCCTATTTTTATTTTATATTATGTTTTTGCCATTCTCTTAAAAACTAGCAGTGCATTTTTAAAAGGCAAAGATTTAGGTCGTTGTCTTGGTGTGGCACATTACAAATCATGTTAGCCAACACATTAAAAATGCAGTATAATGCAAACCATAAGGTGTCACTGCTAGGTAAACATCTGTGAGGCTCCCTCTGCTGGAAAACTCACTTAACAGCAGACTGAAGGAACATGCACTGAACGGTAAATCTAAATAATATCAGTTATGCAGATTAAAAAGAAAAACTGAAACAAAATCAAGTAAATAAATTAAACCTATCCATCCTGCAACACCCAACTAGTGTTTTAACAAAGACTGACAGAAAATGTAGCTATAGATAAAAAGATTCCAAACCATTCTAAAGGTCAGTGTTTCTGAGAACTGACAGCTCTCAATTTAACTCAGGCAGCGAGGTCTTTATTTCACCACAGAGCAGGTATAAGATTTCTGGATACAAATCCCATATGAGATTAAGCGATCAAAACTAGAAGAGCAATGAAGTCACCCAGACTTAATTATACAAGTTGTAATTACAGCAGTTAAGTAGTCTTAATTATTAGGGCGCTTTGGGTTATCCTGGGAGAACACTTGGATCCCACATGCATAGTAATACAGCTAAAGGTTTCAGACCCAAAACTGAATGCATTCAGCAAACAAACAAACAAACAAACAGATTTGTGAATAATTGAGTTACTGTTGCCAGATCTTCATAACACACATCTTAAATACTCTATAAGCCATCTTAGGCGGACTGATTTAAAGCCTTGGTAAACAAAGATGCATGGTCTAAACATAACTCAAAATCTGTAAAGTCAGTATACACAACTTTCAAATTTGGCTGAAATCCCTGCCAATTATTTAAATATCACATAATAAATATTAGCTACAAACAGGGGTTTCAGAGTTTGTAATAAATTAACTGTTCCCCTTTACTGCTCAAACAAATGATGTTATATGGACACTGAATTTTGCATTATAAATAAAAGACTTATGAAAAAACTAAATAACTGATGCCTAAAATTATCTATAGCCTTACACAATCAACACGATTATGAAATAATGCAAATTTGATTATTAAACTTTTCAGTTTCACTATTCAGTAATCTAGAATAATGCAAACATTGGTGTCCTATTAAATGTAATGCATGCAGAAAGAGATTTAACCATCAATCAGGTTATCGTTGATGCTATAATTGGAGCTTATATGCCTTTATTTTTAGAGGGATATTTCAACAGGTGAAACCTTACCCAAATACTTATTGAGATCAAATATAGTCCTCCGTGATGTTTTGAACATGGAATAAATAGTCGTTTCCTTATTTATTAAGAGTCCTTATTTGGCCAGTCACTATAAAAAGAAGAGATACTGCAACAAACATCTCTACTTTATCTCCTCGATGGGAATTTACATTGTCAAAACATTTACTAAACATTACATTCAGCCTAGTCTGCAGGAAAAAATTACCTCAGAGCATTAAAAAAACAAAAACAAAAAAAAAACAGCTCACTTGAAAAGAGGAATAATAAAGGTAAATATATGAACTTACTGTATCTACTGACTTGATAGGTGATTACCATAACCCAAATTGTGGCACAAATATACATGTTATTTGCAAAAAGATTCAAGGCTCTATTTGCGGCTAGCAAGAAGATGCCTACTGTACAAATATCAAATACTCTTTGGCAGAGAGAGAAAAACAGAGTCTAAAGATAGACTCAACACCACATGAGCAAAGACAGCACCTTGAGAGCTGCACAGAAACACTGAGATATCTATGCAAAATGAAGGAAAATCCACAACAACAGTGTTTTCTGAGGAACAGACCTGCCTGAAACACCACAGGGCTCTTGCATCCTGACAGCAGCTGGAGGTTTCTAAGCAATCCTTTCGCTGTCAGCCTCACATGGATGTTGGACAGTGAAAATTTGGGAGAGAAAAACATCTTGCCGAGAAGACAGAAAAAGAACTCCTCTTCATAAGCAAAACAAAAAGAACAACAGCCTCAGTGAGCACATGTGAGGCTAAAGCAAAAAATACATCTGTCAAACAAATGGCAGAGATTGTGATGAAGGAAGGGAGGAGAAAACATCCGTGTCTCCCCTTCACACATTGGAAAAAACAAATGAGCTGAAGCAGGATGGATTAAATAGAGGCAGTAGCCTCTGAGACAAATGAGGCAGAGCAGAAGGCATTTATCCTCTAGTTTGAGCTCTCATCCACTAACGCTCAGCATCTCTTGCTCTCCGCTGGGTGTTAAGGAGGTGCAGGATGCTGGGTGTACAGAAAGAAGGAGAGCGGGAAGGGAGGGTGCTGGGAGGAGTAAGCAGCAGAGCGGGAGAGAGTGGGTTTGCTCGCTCTCACAGCTTTCTCCTTCATTTACACATCAGGAAGGGTTAAAAATGGCAGCTTACAGCAGGATATGAACCTAAATCAAGCAAATCAAGTTTTTTTTTTTTTGTAATTCTCATTCCCAAATTTAAATTAAGTAATTAAAAAAACAACAACAACAAATCATAATAATTTACCCCATACATGTAATTTGTCCTGAGGTGCACTTTGCATTTAAACCTCTCAAATAAGACCCATAACAAGGCCAGGGAACAGATTTCTTTGTGGTCACAGACCAACAACCACAAAAAATGTCTAACTTACGCCTGTGATGCCAGCAAGAACGCAGAAAACAAAGTGTGCGACCCATGGAAGACATAATTTTATGTTTGAAACGTAATTATGTCTCTGTGAGGTTGCTGACGGCAGCAGACAATGCATGTCTGCACAGTTCAGGCTGCAGTCGAAAAACTAGAGGATATGATCATTAAATAAGCTTCAGAAATACAAGGCTTTCACATAAATATGGGATGTTTTAACATAGTTTCGGGAAGAGCATGCTGAGTGTCAGCACAGCCGGTACCCATTGACGCTCATTAGTATTATTGCTCACTAGCCGATTAATTATTCCTAATTTCATTTATCCGCCTCGGCAAAAATACCATCGTCTCACTCTTCTCGGTATCTAGTTTCGCATGATCCCGCCTTCCTCCCCTTCTCCGCCTTTTCCTTCGCACCTTTATGGGGGGCGAACTGGACCGAGCCTCGTTCCGAGCTCTGCCCTCGCTAGGGTTACTGTCAGCACGCCAAATTTGCTTATTTAATTTAATGAAGAAGTGCGAATTCGTGAAGTAATTTTACAAAACGAAGAGTACTGTATAAAAGACTGAGATTAAAGGTTGAAGTAAAAATGATTCAACTTCGCAATTTTAATAGTTCTATTTATCTTTTCTAATTTATTATTAGATTAGTTAATTTCATTGATTTAATTTGAAAATACTTTTTTTGTAACTTAAATGTGAAATCAGAGTTATTGTATGGTGGCTTATATTACATAGAACAAGTCTGAATTTAGCACTTATTAAGAGTAAAAGAAACTATTGAATCCATTTACTAACCGATATAAAAGCAAGTCAGAGTGATTCTGTCCACAGGTGTAGGATAATACCATTATTTATAGTAAACTTTCTTTGAAACGAAACATTCTGAGAGATTATTGTGATGGTGGAGTCTAACCTCACTGGCTTGAAGGCAAATGCTGCATGCATACACCCAATTCCTGCGAGGAATGCAATCATCATTCTTAATTACAGTACTTATGTGTGGTAAGAAAGCACGCATTACATGTGCCAGGCCGAGAGAGGCCGGCTAAAACAAGACAGAGACTGTGTCAGCTGTGTTATGGACTTGGATGTGATAAAATATCCTGCATTGCTGAGAGGGCTATACAGAGCTCACACAGTTCAAGTCAACTACCACCCTACCTCACAAATCAGACAAGACACAGCGTAGCAACAGGGTTTATGAGGTTCAGAGGGACTTTCTGAAACCAATGTCATATACTGTAAATTATAAAAAAAATATTAAAAAAAATAATAAAAATACTCAGTATAGGTATTTTAAATGACAATTTTCTGTGATACCTGTACGCTTTACTTGTAATGTAATAAACTGGGTCTTACAGTACCTGTTGGAGTCGCAGCAGGTCTCGTGGGTCGGGCTGTGGTAGGGGTCTTCAGAGGACTGCTTGAAGACCTCACTGAAACTGATGAAGAGGTGTTTTTGCATCCTGCTCCTATAGGAAATAATAATAATTAAAAAAAAATGGATGATTTAAGTTTTAGAGTAAATCAAACAAAATAAATGACCGAAGACCAAAAAGAAAATAGAATGTCACAATGTAAAAAATATGAATGGCACCAAAGGTTTTTCTCTATAAATATTCTCTTTTCTTGAATGATTATTTAAGGTTAATGCTCAAAATGACATTAAACATATGACTCATACCTGATGATACACTCCTGGTAGGTGGACATTGCAGCTTGTTCCTTAACAATGTGGTCCTGTTAGGAGGAGGTTTATTCAAGGTGCCCACAGGGGACTCAGCATGGTCTGAAAAAAAATAATAAAAAATACATTTATACACACACACAACAAAAATATATATTAAACACTTTGTGTGCATAAATTAGTTTGTGAGCCTATGAGAATTTTCTAGGAGGCTTAGATGTAAATCAAAGCAATGAAACTTTGCAAGAATATTTTATTATCCTATCTCTTGATAACCTTTCTCCTATAAACAGATCATCTCTTCCCATTACTGTACCTTATTTGATGGGCTGCCACTGCTGATAGTGTAGTCAACAATATTTCAATCAAAATTTGAATATCTTCAATTCAATCAACAATGAACTTGACACGAACTGAATAATGACACTATTGTCTTCAGCAGAACTGTTCATAGCTGAACTTAACTGAACCCATTTCATAAAGACTGAACTTTACACGGTTAATGAAATGAATTGAACCAACACTGAACAGACAAGAGCTAAATATTCAAACTAATTTGAGTTTAAATCACTGATTGCATTAATTTAAGCAGGTTTTTGACTGATCTCTATTGTATAAAGCACAAAAAATAAATAAATAAATAAATAAATAAATACGACTATGATATATATAAAAATAGCTACCCAAGTTATTGTAGTTAACACAAGTTTGAACATATTTGCAACTCCACATCTGAACAGTACCAAAAACAAACAAGCGAACAAACCAAAAAAAAAACGATACTTACTTCTCCACAACTGAGTCTTAGGCTTTCCGTAAAGGGCAAACAACAAAGGAATAATACAAAAGCGATAGGATCCAATAAGCAGACATGTCAAAAGAGTCAGATCACACTGAGCACAAGAGCTCGGCTGCTGATTCAGGGTTGAATTAGCAAAAACATGCTCTGTGATTTCAGTCAAGGTGCCTCTGTATGCAGGCATGACCTTCCAAAGAGAGTTAAACATAACGAAGACAAAATAAAGTCTGTTTGCACAGACTGATCCTCATTATTGTGATGTGCACTGCTTTCTCATACCCCTCCAAGTGAACTGAGGTGGAACAAACCCTGCCCCGCAGACATCTGGGACTGAGTGTCCCAATCCATACAAACAATATGTCCATCAGCCAATGAGAGCTGCACAATGGTCAAAAGGTAAAAAGAGCATCACTGTCTAGACCGAAAAAAGCAGGCTATATTTTCACGTGTGCTGATTTCAGGCCATTTAATCTACTTGGACTTAAAAGGCTTTATGTTTAGGCTAAAAACCATATTTCTAAGTTGACATGCCTCAGAAATCTAGTTAAAGTAGATTGAATCCTTTAGAAGGGATTTAATCATCGTTCTGTGGATTTAAGGCAACACTGACCTAGCAGGGAATGTGGGTCAAGCTGGATAAAATGAGGCTGATCTTGTCTAAAGCAGTCGCTTATAATCCATAATTGTTTTTCAATTTTTAATAATTAAGAAAAAAAAATTCTCCACCAGGCTAACAATCTGGAAAGGTTCACCTTGCTTTGGATATCCATTTGTGTGAGAAGTGCTGGAGCTCTTGGGCTGTAATCTGGATTTGACGGGCAGTTTGGAGGCTGATGCTGGAGCGGCAAGCACAGCAGATCTGGACTGGGATCCTGAAACCGCACTGGCACCTTCAGTTAAATGAAGCTTAACTGCAAAGGGAAGTGACAAACAATAAATCCAAATTTTATTGTTTCAGACGGCACAAACAAGCTTATAGATACTCGTGCTGTAAATGTTTGCACTGTAAAACAAAACGCAAAGTGTTTTAAAATGATCTCTATTTTTAAGCAGGTACATTTCTTTTAGACTTAATTGTTTTTTAGTCCGTCTTTAAGTTGAACAAGAACATACATCTGCTTTAACAAAAACAAACTAAAATTATCTAGTCCACAGAAAAGGGAAACAAAACAAACCTATGAAAAATGAAACTGTTTTTAACCGGAATTATTTGTTTAGTATTAACAAATTACAAAGACTATAAAATTAATATTTCAAATAAATGCTGTCCCTCTAAACATTTTATTCAAAAGATCCTGAAAAATAAAAGAATTCCACAAATACATTAAGCAACACAACCATTTTGATAATAAAGGTTTAAGCATCAAGTAAGCATATTATAGAATATATTAAGCATATTCTAAAAAAATCATGTGATACTGAAGACAGGAGTAATAATGCTTAAACGAAAGCTTCACAGGAATAAATTACATTTTAAAATATTAAAACAGAAAGTTCCTTTAAAATACTTGGATTTTAATATTTGATAAAACTAATACAAAAAAAAATTAATGCAGTCTTGGTGAGCATAAACAAAAAAGTACAAAATTCACAAATAAATCAAGTCCTGCCTGAAACTATTTGTACAGACTAAGAAACAATAATGATTTACTGTAACTGCATTTAATTATCTTATAACGTGGCATTACACCAGTGTTTTCTTACAACTGGACAACAGTATATGAAGCACTCGAAACTTTGACCACCTCACACCACAAAAGTAAAAGCTGACCAAACAACAAAAATATTCATGTTCTGCAGTTCACAAGGCCCTTACCATCAGACGTGCTCAGTTTGCTCCTGGGTGAAGGCATGTCAGAGCTACTGCTGCCATCTTTTCTCGCTGTACCAGGTTTGAGCTTAGAGGCTGAAAGTGGTGGTCGTAAGTTTGCAGCTGGAACGTGAACAGCAGAGGCGCCTCCTGTCCTGGATGTGGATGGCTGGGAGCCAAGCCTGCTTCTACTCCACTCACATGCTGCTGCTGCTGCTGCTGGCCTGGCAGACACCGCCTGCAAGAGAAGCCCCCTTTCAGCAATTTGCTCCCACGCATGCCGGCGCAAGCCTGAGCTCCCCATGCTTACGGCAGCATTGGCCATAATACATCTGAAGAGTGAGACTGAAACTCATGCAGACTTGAGACGCGAGCAGCTATTGTACTATAGTCCCCATGAGAATTCTCAAGTCACTGCCAAGTTGGTTTTTTTCTTCCCCTCTCTAGCTCTGTAAACATGATTTGATGCGTGCACATGGAACACATTTTCCACAGACTCAGCTTGCTGCCCTCTTGCAGCAGTAATTAAAACAGCAATTATAGTACACTGCATAAATACTTTCTCTTTGGTTTTGGTTTGTGAACTGTGCTTTGTTTGAGATGACAGCCTTAATCTAAAATAAAACAGACCCAAATCACTCAAAACTCACTCAACGTTTACTTAGATCATTTTGATTAGGGGCCCGGTGTTGCAGATTTAAAGCATCTTTATTAGTCAAGATTGGCTAAATTGGCTGATATCAGATGTATTATTAGAAAGAAAAAAAAAAATCAGAAATCATTTACTCACTCGTATCATTATCTGTAAACCTATATGGCTGCTGTGAAAGAAGGAAAGAATGAATGTGCTCTGAGTGGGTCCTAACGCCCCAGTATAGTGGACAGGGACACTACACTGTCAAAAGAGCCCATGACACTCATCATAAAGACCAGGGAGTGTAATCCCGGTGTCCTAAATCCATTTGTATCATCTGAAAGGATCATTTGGTAATTTTACTAATAAAGAGCCATATATTATTTTCCGTTATTTGCCATGACATACTCACCAGCAGACTGACTTTCTGTTTTTTCCCATGAACCTTCAGAGACTCATTCCCCTGCGTGTCCTCTCTATTGAACTCAGTTTCTGCAGGTTTGGTCTTCGCACCACCTTTAGTGTTTTTTTGTGGAGTGATGAGGTTGTTTAAGACTCCATAGACCTGTGAATTCGTCTCCTGTGTTCCATCCTTACTCGTTTTGGAAGAGCTTACGCTTTCAGACCATCGACGAGGTCGAGATTTCAAGGCAGGACCACTTTCTTGACAAGTAGACGAGCGAGTTCTTTTAGCTGCATTAGCACTCTTTACGTTTTGAGCCGGTGTGGAAGATGTGCTGTTTATTGCAGCAGAAGTGGATTTGTTAGGAGATGACTTATGCTGGTCCACAGTCTGACTTTCATTCATTTGAAGGACGGAGATTGATGAAGTCTTTGGAACTGGTGCACTTGATGTCTTAAAGGGGTTGGTGGCACGTGACATAATTTTAGACTTTATATTACTGAAATTAGGCTTCGGAAACCTTTTTATTTCAATTTTTTTGCTTTTGCTCGCTGACATCAATGGTGTTTTGGGCTTTTGAGAGGCAGTACCTTGCTGCTGACTAATACATTGAGCCATTGGACTCACTGAATCACCTTCATCTTTATTCAGAGGTGACTCAGACAAAGATGGGAGGCAAAATGTCTTGTTACTCACAGACTGCACTGGAGTTGAGGTCTGAGCATTGCCGCTAATGTCTAAATCCTCAGAAGCAGTAATAAGCACAGTTTTTCCCTCCAGTGGTGTTGACTGATTTGACTCAGCGCTGTTGCATGCCAACTTTTGCACACTGGATTTGTGATAATGAACAGGTGTGAAACATTCAAGTTTCTCATTGCTCAGTGACTTTTCATCTATGAGAAAGGTCTGATTGTTTGCTTGGATGTAGGTACACTCCAGGCCCTTATTCTTGGGCTCTCCTAGTGGCACCTCGGCTAGGCCTTCACACACATCAGGTAACATCCCTGACACCACACCAAGATCTAAAGATATATCCAAGGAGGTTCTGGACTCCCCAATTAGTGAGATGCTAAGTGGCTGGTCGTTCTCATGCAAGACAAAGCTGTTACTCCTCATGACCATCTCACCTGAGCTCACCGAGCAGCAGTTATCACTGGATCCTCGGCGTGACGGCTCACAGGAGTCCACCTCAGACAGCTCTCGCTCTGCACACTCAGGGGAGGTTTCAGAGCTTCTGTCGCTGCCATTGCATTCAGTGCTTTTTGCATCCACTATCATAAAGAGAGACAAATTCTCATGCCAGTTGTCAATTTTTGATTTGACAAAATCCCCAGCAATTGCACTGCTTGATTTCACTGCCTTTGAGGAAGAAGTCTTGTCTTTTGTTGGGCAAGTGATACAGTCCTCCATTTCTACATCGAGAGGACTGTCTGAACCGCCACAACTCAAACTGCTGGAGCCCCTTAGTGAATCGGGGGAAGGCTCACTGGGGCAGGTGATGTTATTTCCATTGTTGTCCTCAATGGAGAAAGTAAGATTCATGGATCTGCTTGCGGTCTCCATGGAGCAGCTGCTATGAGCAATTTCACATCTGTCTGTAACACCTTCTGTTTTATGAGATTTGTATTAGTCGTCCCTGGAAAAGGTTTATTTATTGAAAACCATTCTGTGAATGTTCCTGTAAAAGAGAGAAAGAGAAAAGTCAAAAACCAATGTCAAATTCTAAACAATGGTCAGGGGTAGGCAACGTCGGTCCTGGAGTGCCAATGTCCTGCAGAGTTTCACTCCAACCCTAATCAAGCACACCTGAACAAGCTAATCAAGGTCTTCAAGGCTACAGGCAGGTGAGTTTTTTTTAGGGTTGGAGCTCTGCAGGACATTCCAGGACCGATGCTGCCTACCCCTGGTCTAGATTGATATAAAAGGTTATAAAAGGACATAATGAAGGTGATTCAACATGTGCTGGAGCTGAAATAAGAAGGGTATTAGCTATTGTCGATGCAATACTTCACTGAACAAGCAAACACCCTGGCCAATTACAATTTGTGAAACCTGTTTTGTTGTTGGCTACAAAATAAACAGTCGTCTTTGTGAAGATGTTACATAACTTACGGACCAATTACTTTTAGAGCAATGAGGAAACTGATCCCCTGTTTAATTCTTTATGTTTCCTAGAGAAACATCATTAAAAATGCAAGAGCTTACTCACAGGCAACCTATACTCCTTCTTAAAATGCAATTTTAAAATGTCTCTGAAACACTAAACGTCTTTGAACCCTGAATCATTCAAACTTAAATAACATTTCTATGCAATTCATTGCTGTGAAATGTTATTAGATTTTAAATTTTTAATTAGATTTGTTGCGCAAACATTTCTCATCATCATCAGTGTTGAAAACAGATACACTGTTTAATATCTTTGTGCATGATACTTTGTTAAAAATTAATGAATATAAAGTTTAAACCTTGTATAATATTTACATTGTTTTATGGTCTCTTTTGAATCTCCGTGCCGAAATTAGCAATTGCTATAAAAGAAATAATAAAAATAATCTTACTGACCCAAAACTTTTGAACAGTTGTTTATAGAGATGCACCGATTGCAAATTTCTTGGCCGATTCCGATTTCCGATTTTACAGTAAGAGTGACCTGCCGATTCCGATTTTTGCCGATTCCGATTTTTTTTTTT
>JAUMHR010000064.1:14128102-14138745 GCA_032361145.1 Enteromius fasciolatus
TCAACAGGACAATGACCCCAAACACACCTCCAGGCTGTGTAAGGTCTATTTGACCAAGAAGGAGAGTGATGGAGTGCCGTGGCAGATGACCTGGCCTCCACAGTCACTGGACCTGAACCCAATCGAGATGGTTTGGGGTGAGCTGGACCGCAGAGTGAAGCCAAAGTGCTAAACACCTCTGGGAACTCCTTCAAGACTGTTGGAAAACCATTTCACCTCTTGAAGCTCATCGAGAGAATGCCAAGAGTGTGCAAAGCAGTAATTACAGCAAAGGGTGGCTATTTAAAAGAAACTAGAATATAAAAGATGTTTTCAGTCAGAAAACACGTCGAATGAGAAGGTGTGTCCGAACTTTTGGCCTGTACTGTATATTAAAATATGGAGCATTAAAAAAAAATAAAAGTAGGCTATTCCAAGAATTTCTGTTATTGGTTATAAACATCCAGGTTCCTGTCGAAACAGCTTTAAAATACAATCACAGCCCCCTGCAGAGCGGTGAATGAAGCACAGAGTGGAGTTTGAGTTATGAGCCTTTCACAAACAGGAGATAAAAGCAGACTGGCTGCTCAGCCAGCTGAGAATCCTCAATTAATTAAACACTTCCCAGTGATTATGCCCCCTGATAGAACTTATCTCCCGAGTCAAGGCTGCACCCACCTAATGGGCTGTTACATCAAAACACAAACACAATGTGATGCATTTCACTTCGTATGCGCTGGGTTTATATACTGTAAAACGCACATTAATGAAAGACTTTGACTGGAGATTTCAGTTTGAGCTGATGTCTCTGCCTCTCAGAAAGGCAACAAGCTAAAATGAAGATGAATGGAAAAAGAAACTGTGGATTCTAATCTTTTGATAAACATTTAAGTTGTCACATTTGGTAAATTTATGCACTGCTGTTCAAACCTTTGAGGTCAGCAGTATATTTCTGAAAGAATATGTCACCTTTATTCAGCAAGAATGGTTTAAAATGATCAAAGGTATTTTAAATAAATGCTGTTCCCTTTAAATGTTAATAACAACATGTAAATAATAAAAAACAGACCTTTTCTGCTCTGATAAAATAAGCATTGTTTCTCGGGCAGCAAATCAGAAAGATTTCTGAATGATCATGTGACAAAACAGATTATGAGTAATATATATATATTATATATTACAGGCTATGCTAGGGGTTATTTAAACTGCAATAATATTATTTCACTATATTACAGTAATCAATATAAAATCAAACAAATGTAGCCCTGGTGAAAATGAAAGCAGGTCATGTGGATTTCAAAAAATATATTATTTACAGTTCGTAATATAGCTGTATTTAATGTTTAACAATTGTGGCTAGATTTTCTGTTTTTCTTTTGACAGTCTTAAGACTTTATTTACTATGTTTATAAGAAATAGATTTATTCTCTGAAGTGAAAGGTGTGAAAACTCGCCTTAGTCTTCGTATTTCCACTGGGTAAAACATTGTAGATTAAATGCAAACTGACATTGAAATGCAATATACACACAATTTCATCGCTAGTGCCACAAACAGCATAAGTATTCGCCACAAAAATCAAAGCTCTTGCCTACACAACATCAATAATGCACTTTTTTTTTTTACAATATCAATTTGTACCTGTTTTTAGGTGTATGGAGTGCTTTACACACTTGAGACACTGACTTTTACTGAGGTGTCCCTGGATTTCCTCTGGATAATATTGATGATCCAAAAGTCTCCCTATTGGCACGATCGCTTTGAATCAGTAACAGCATGTAAAGTACAAATTATTAGTTTTTATGTCATGCCTTCAGAAGGTTTGTCACTCTCTGACAGATTACAGTGTGTTTAACAAAGAGAAGCTGCCCACGCTGCTTTGCCTTCTTGTGTTTCATTAGCTCTGTATATGTGTCCATTAAAATCACCTTGTCACTTAGCATTTACGGAAGGTGACCCTGTGCATGCACTGAAATACACCGTATGACTTCTGAAGGTAAAACTAGCAAAAAGAGCACAAAAACATCCATCACGCTGATTTCAGAGGACGTTGCTTTACCTACACAATGCAGGCTGCATGTTAAGTGAATACAGTACATCATATCTGACTGTGAACAGAGGCATAGAGTATCTTAACTGTGTCTGTATGCTGTGGTTACATACATAAGCTTACTGGATGCAACTTAAACTCAAATATAATATTTCATGCATTCTGCTTCATGAAACCCATATGTCCAGAAGTAACATATCTGATGATTTCTGTACAGTTGAAGTGTTTGTAGTTGTAATCCTGTTCACTGTCAAAGCTGAAAATGATTCAAGCATCTGTCGCAGGGCAATAAATCATACGCAAACGGAAGCATGAAAGCTAATGGCTTTGTAGCATTGGAGAATTTTCATTTGACTCAAAAGTCTCCTGGGCCTCAAATGTTTTTCTGACATTATGAAATGTTCCCAAGTTGCAAATTGAAAACTTTCCAGTTGAATTCTTAGTGCTGACATTCAAAATGAAGCTGCATATTTTTCAGAAGTTCCACATGATTACACATAATCACAAGGTTTCTTATGCCTATATAATAAGAATTAAATGCTTTGTGGAAAATGTTTTGACCACGTAACCAGGTACGTAAAATGTAAAACCTGTTTCTGTCTCAGAGTAAAATGAAAAATGTTAAACTGTGAGAGATGCATAGTCAAAATAATATAAAATAACATAATTTCAATTTGCAAGGTGGTAAAAATGTAAACATTATACAATGAAATTGCATTAAAGTTCTTCTTCCCTACAAATGTAGACTGAATGCAAATCTTCTTCAATGCTAATCTAGGGCTTGGAAACTCTAAGCAGATCAGAAGGACAACCACCTGGACTTGTTGGATGTCAATCCAGTTAAAGTAAAAAGCTTTAGCAAGCTAAGAAGTTGTTTCGAGGCTTAGGCCAGCTCCAGACAGAATTATGCAGTTTATTGGAACCATGTCATGTCACGGTAAAGAGTTAACTAGGCAGTGCCATAGGGACTGGTTATCTGGTTAGTTGCTGAGGTGGTAATCCAACTCTGTAAGCATCTGTCAAATATCACAAAGTCTCAGGTTGACACACCATTTTTGCCTCCACAGTGTCTCTGAGGGAAAGGGAGAAGTGAGGTGAAATGTGACACTTCTGGTATCTGTTTGGCACGGTTAACAGAAAAAGAACAGGGCTTTAGTGTGATGCATGAAGCATGGCACCTAGTAACACCACTTGAGCTGCCAGGGAAGTGTTATTAAACTACTGTATAAAATAGCTTTTCTCTCAGGAGTAGCAAGATTAAACCTTTAAGTTCGTATTGTAGCAACTAACTTGCTCAAGTTGGTGCCTCCCAAATCAACTTTTGTCACAACATGGAGATGATAGTAACATAATTATATTAGAGATGTAGCAATATTTTTGGACATATTATTTATTATTATTAGAAAATAAGAAATAATTAATTATTGAGAACATTAAATTGACATGATGTGAGTTTTATTCATTTTTGTGTTTTATTTCAACATTTTTAGTACTAAAATGACACAAAATGTATTTTAAAGCAATTTCATTATTTAAAAAATATAAATATAAACTACAACAAAAAAATACAGTTCCAGGAATTTAATGAAGAATGTCTTCAGCTCAGCTTAGTTATCGCCATAATTTAAATTATGCACTGCCAACAATATTCTTTCCTTATTAAACAGCACATATTTAGGTATTACAAAAAAAAAAACCTTTCACACCCTGAGATTAATTCAGAAGCTGCTCCATCAGTTTAAGTGATCTTGCAAAAAGACTGAACATAAAGTTGTTTAGATCTTCCAGTGATGGATTGCTCATTTCTTTCTGCACTATTTTGGCTTCTCTAAGTTTTATTATAAGCATAAATACATAAACATGTACACTTGGGGCTTGTTTTTATTTATTATTAATTAAATACTGTAAAAAAATACATAAATAATGATTGGATGGAAAGCAGCTGATAACGAATTCATTTTAAAGGAAGGAATTTTACCAAAATGCACTAGGGAGTCCAGGAACAATAACAAAGTAAACAAGCTCAATTTTGACTTCAAATCCCATGAAAGCAGGGAAAAGCTATAGAAATATATTAGAAATGACACTCTTGAGTCAGAATCAGACTTTTTAGATTTTTTTTTTTAAATCGAAATAAAGAAAGGCAGAAAAAAAAATCAACAAAAGGAAACCTAAGACCAAAAAAAGGATGAAAATAAAAAAACAAAGCCTCCTGAGTGTGAAAAACAGTTCATTTTCAGAAGTGAATCTCAACTTGCCATGAAGTAATTGCTTAGTTCAATGAGTGATGCACTTTTAACAAACTCATTAACTGCAACAGAGACCTGCACAATCGGATATTAGGAACATATTGCATCACGGATATATTCACAGTCATGAAGAGCCTAATTACCGACATGATTTCAGGTAAATTAAGCTACTCATTTTCTATTAGGATCTGTCAGAAAACACGACACTAATAGCACATCAAGTTTGTTATTAACCTTATCTGTGTCCTTGGTCCTGACTGCTGGCCGTGTGCACAGAAACGATGATTAAACCGCAGCCTCTTCAACTCAAGATAAGCCAAAACATAATCAATCTGAATGCTTCAATACTAATATTATTTTTTATTCATCTTTAACTATTTTGAAGCATTACACGGATATTAGTTAGTCAGTGGCTTAATGACTGTCTACGTAGGTCGTTTCTGTGGCTGGCGCAGAAATAGAAAGGAGAATATTGTATCAGTTTGGTTCTTTGTCATTGTCCTCCAGTGACAAAAGATGTATGGACAGAGACTTAATGAAAGTGTCTATCAGTGCAGGGTGGAAAGCGCACCTCAGGAAGCTCCTCCAGTTGTTCTGATACGGAGGCTTTCATCCGTCATTGTCTGGAGGTTCCACAGACAGGTACTAAAGTTAGTGGAGGTATTTAGGTTTATTGTATTTCAAGAGGTAATAACTCCTGAAAGGTTCCACAGGAGAACCTCTGTATGGAGGGGAGAGGAAATAAAAGCAATATGTCCTTTTGACAGAAGGGCTTTTTGGCGGAAAAGCGCGAGATTCTGGATGCTAATGAATAATGGCCTTCCTAATTAGCAGACAGTTCTAGATGACAAAAGACATCACGAAAAAATGGATTACTTAGTTTCAGATTACAGTGAAATAACAGAACAGCTGGCGCGGCCATTAATAGCTTAGCTGTTATGAATTGGAAAATAGGCACTGTAGTAATTGGCTAATAATAATGATAATAGCTACACTGAGGAAAGAAAGACATTGTATTTAATGCGTGCCATTGTTATCATTTAATACCGCACAATGAAGTGTGAAATCGTGTAAAAAAAAGAGGAGGGGGTTAATGAAATTATTTTGAGTTATAAACGCATTATGAGGCATCCATGCATGTAATTGTTTTTGGCTTTATACTACATCATGTGACTACAGATTATGTCAGCGTACCGATATAACCCTGAAACTTCATTAATTCAGACACATGAACACAGAGGTGAAGTGCCCCTAGGTAAAGGAGGAGTGTGCCGAACATCCAAATGTAAACCGATCCTCTCGTGTGTTCTTAAAAGTGTAATTTTCGAACTTCAAATTAGGTAAGATGTGGCCAGCATACTAAGCCCTATGTAGACGGGACTAGTCTTCCGGAAGAGGTTAAAGAAATCCCTGTTTAACACACATACTTTGCAGATTCAAATGGTTCCTCTACGGAAGCCTGTTTCTACTTTATGGAATAAGAAATAATAGTTGTAGCTAATTTAAAGGTTGGACGTTTTCCTGGAATTCTGATATGTTGATTATTATTTTTTTTTTCACAATTGTTTTTTCCCCTCACAATTTTGAGCTTCTCTTACACTTTATGTAGTTTATATCTACTAATTTGAACTTTCTGTTGTCTAATCGCAAGAAAAAACAAACAGAACTGTGAAACATAGCTGCTAGAAAAATCTGTGTGTGTGTGTGTTTATCCAAAATAAAAGTTTTTGTTTACATAATATATGCAAAAACTTTTATTTTGAATACGAGTAATCACAATTTTACACTTAAACAGCACTTTTTTTAGTCATTTGACAGCACTAAAAAATTTTTTTGTTTAATTTTGTGACAGAAACAGACTTCCATGCGATCATAATTCTAAAAATATGTCTTGTTTGAATAGAGCTATAAAAGTAATTCTGAAATGATTACTTGGTTAAAAGTCCACCAAGTAAGTTTCACTTTATATCAGCTAAAGCAATCATTACGGAGAGTTTTTCAGACCTACATGTAAAGGCACCACATGTTCTAATTATTCAGCTGTGTTTTTTCAGAGATATGAAACATCATTTAAATAAAGCACTATAGTGCAGTTACTCCTAATGTCATTGTCCATCCCTTGTGGAAGTGATTAATGCACGATTAATTCATCTAGAAAAGATAATCACTTTAATACCAGGTGACCAGCCATCATCCATAAACAAATAAAAATATCATGCGGCCTTCAACTAGCTCTTTGCAATGATGATCACACATGAAAAAAACAACAACTCCCTAACAGATGGTATGATACAGCCTCTTGACAGTACACAGTTTCCTTCCCTGCCATTAGAACTCTCAAAACAACATCTTGCTGCCTCATTAACAAATGTATTTGACTTCTGATGACCATAGATATTTGTTCATTTTGCATATGAGCTGTTAGTTCTATTAGAAATCAATGACTTCTCCACAACAAAGCTTCTAATCAGGGCAACTTTTTTTTCTGCTTCCTCTGAGGTAAGAAAGAAAAATTGCACAAAATCACCATTTGATAAAACACAATGCATAGTGGAAATGGAGCATGCAATGAATTGAATGAATCACTGGTGATTCACTGTCTGTGGGAATAAAAATACAAGCACATTGTGTGAAGTGTCAGATGCATAAATGGAAGTTCGTGGAAAATTTTCAAGTGAATTTAGGTGCATGCTGTTTTTCTGAAAAAGTGTAGCAGATGGATGGTGTGTCTTCATCATTATTTTCTTTGCTCCTTTACCTGGGATGAAAGGCCTGAATGCATGGATTGTAACATGGTCATGCGAAAGCTTCCACTGGATTGACAGTTTATCTTTTGCAAGTTTCTGTCAACAGTAAAAACACAATCATCTGTAAGACATTATTCGACATCAGCTGTTATTTTATAATCATGCATTGTCAAAGACGAAGTGATAAAATTCTGGCTATTTTTACACTGAATCCCATTAGCCTTGTGAAGAAATTCACAGCTGAAAAGCAAACAGATTTAGCTACCGTATCATATATCTGGTGCAACATATTTACATTACATTACATTATCAATTAGAATAACAAATGTACAATATTCAATAGTATGAAACTAATTTTAAATATTCAATTTCAAATGTGTTGATTTCATATTATACAATGATTCAGAGATTTCTCCTCTAGTATATTAACCTCTCAATTGTTAGAACCAAATTCTTCATAAGAGCCAGAACTTCAAAGGATAATATAATTTGTTTATTTAAACTAGATAACAAGTTCCAGACAACTGGTGAGAATAGATGAGTCACTTACACGGGCTATGAAAAACAACAACAGCAAAAACATCACCCAGAATTTATCAAGTTATCACCATGCCATACCACCACGTGGAAGCACAGTCTCTTCTGATGAAAAATACATGAAAATGCAGCATATCTAGCCCAGACCAAGTCCTAAAGAGAGAAAAAGATAAAAGACACAGCTGACAGAACTTGTCCTCTGGGAGAGAGTTGGAAAGACTGTAGGAGAAACTCCCCCGCTCTGTAAGGCCATGTTCGTGCAGCAATACTGTTTGTCACCACAAACTTGTATTTAACAGCAATCTGATAACATTTTACAATATTTTATTAGCAATGCTCCTGTAATTATATCTCAATAGATGTGCTTTTCTTCCAGCACTTTATTCTAGCCACTTGTAAACTAGGATCAGCCCGTCAGCCACAAATAATCAATCAACCAATCAATCTTACATAGCACTTTTAACAATACATATTGTATCAAAGCACTGCATAATATCAAATTTGGAGAATAGAGTGTCAGTAATGTATAATGACAAGATTAAACACTCAATTTTCAGCTTAAGGCATTTTATTATTGAATGCAAAGACGTTGTTGTGTAGATCAGCTCAGTTTCAATAAGACCTTTATAATCAAATCAACAATAATCTCTAAAATTAAGTGTCCCTAACTAGGTAAAACAGATTATTAGTTAGTAGATTATTAAACCACTAAAAATCATCACCTAAACACAAAAATTGTCAAGTCAGTTTAGACACGACAGCTCGACAGTATTAAAAACCAGCACAATTGCAAGTGTGATATGAAATCATTTACATTTTGGCCAAAGTTTTGTTAGTTACTGTGCTTTTGCTCCACAGCAGAGCTATTTCATTCCAGCATTTTTGAACAAATCAGTCGAGTAAATGATTCAATGATTCACTATAATGTCTTTGCTAAAGCTTGCGTAACAGTGTAACCTCCAGGTAGAATCACAGAAAAATCACCTCCACTAACAACACAGTCTCACTCCAACTCGTCACATTTTGAAGCTTGGTCAAGACCCTTTTGCGTCGCTTTTTTAAACTCAAGTTGCCCCTTTTTAGTCACTTTTTGACGTGAAGGGTCCTCCATTGTTTTCAATTGTTTGGCTTAATGTAATGGTTTGCATGCATATATAAATTTATTATATACATGTTTACTTTTATTGTAGCACCGAACCCCACCCCTACCCTAAACCTACCCACCTTTGAACAATATAAAAACCCACACAGGCAAATGCAGTCACAGGTTAACAAGCAGTATAAATACATTACAAACAAGTCACGTTTCAAGTCTTCTGAAGCCATACAAAGTCTTTACACGAAGAAGAGCATAAAACACAAGGTTTTAATTACTAAAAATGATCCCACTCCATTCACGCGCTCAGGTCTCATTCAGAAAACATACTCCCGTCCCGTAGAATGATGCAATCCGTCACGAGATACACAAGAGCCAATAGTATTTCACAACAGCATGACGCAATCGATCACGAGATGCGCAAGAGCCAATGACAATTCGCAACCAACGTTGACGTAAGGATTGTTGTAGCGGCATTTTTTGAAATCGCAAATCTATTCCTCTCAATCAATCGCTTTGTCTCAAAAGACTTGGAATATTAATACTGTTCAAATAAATTATGACAATGGTTGTATCTGCCTGCTATATCTTGTGTTTTATTGACAGATGGTAGATTTAGGGGTTGGGTTATGTGCTCATAAATGTGTAAATAATATAATTTAAATAATATTGTTTTGACTGTTTACACCCCTACATACATGCAATAATGCTGTCGGTACACAATCTGTTCCACCTGCACGATCTGCATGCGCATGATGACGTAGTAGAAAATGCGCATGCGCATATAGTAATTCTGTTTTCCGACTATTAATGACACTGCACGATCTGTTCCACGCTTGCACAGCTTTGCTTATTATGTTCCTTTTTGTTTTCTGTAAACATCATTAAAGGGAATATTTTCCTCATTTAGATTATAAATATAGATAAAGCCTATATAGACCCATACCAATACAAAATGTTGAAAATGAAAATGTTTTCTACTATGCAATTGTGCACATGCGCAGAACGGATTGCGTAGGTGGAACGGATCGTGTACTGACAGTTTTCACCCAATAGATCTTTGAATTATGATGATAAAACAAAAAAAATATTGCGTTGGCATATTGACACTAAGGATTTCCCATTGAAAAAAACTCTAAAGATTCTAAAGATGACTGCGAGCTTGTTTCTCTGATGCATCTATATCAGAACTCTTGGAATACTGACCAATCAGATTTGATGTCCTTTTTTGTATTGTTGTATCCTGTGTGGCAAAAAAATGGTGACATATACATACCAGACATACAAGTGCAGGTCTTTACAAGCCAAAACTTATTATTAATAGCAAAAACATCTAGACAGGTTGATCAAGATGGTGATGCGAAACGGTACTTTTAATTATGCAGCTAATTACATGGCTGCTTAACAAATAAGTAAATTAATGAAAATGAAATATTGATTTGAACTGACTACGTGAGGGGAAAGAGACTGCTGAATATAAACTCACCCTCAAGCCATTCAAGAGGTAGATGAGTTGTTTTTACAGTTGGGTATCGTTTTTTCGGTACCGGTGCCAAACTGATACTTTTAAAATGGTTCCAGTGCCAAAATGGTGCCTGAACCCAAACTTATTTAAAAAAAAAAAAGATAAATAAATAAATAATTTCCCAAAAATGGATGGATTGGCCATTAGCACTAAAAACACATGATGTCGGTTTCATTCATACTGAGTGCCAGAGGGCGCCCTAGCACAGAACATCTTCATATATCTAGTCACAGAAGTAGCGGTAGCAGTCAGCGGAGCTATCGCTAAGTAAACAGAAGATATAAACCTTTTGAATGATAAAACAAGGACAATAAACACTCGACTGCAACAATGTATAGTTTATCTGCGTTATGCCTCGTTCACACTAGCAGCGACTTCTGTCGCAGTATGTCGCTAGAGGCTGGCGATGAGGTCGCTAGTGGGCGTTCTTATTAATGGTTTCTTAGTAACGTCATCGTTGAC
>JAUMHR010000064.1:14138845-14170192 GCA_032361145.1 Enteromius fasciolatus
CGCCGGATATCGCCAGCTCTCCATTGAAATGAATGGGATCGCGTCGCTTTGTCGCTGCTAG
Organism: Enteromius fasciolatus; assembly: GCA_032361145.1. Lineage (NCBI taxonomy): Eukaryota > Metazoa > Chordata > Actinopteri > Cypriniformes > Cyprinidae > Enteromius > Enteromius fasciolatus. The sequence goes on from JAUMHR010000064.1 coordinate 14,138,907, forward strand.
TGTGAACGGGGCTTTATTATATAAATATATAGAATATAACAAAACAAATAAATTGAATTGAAAATGCTAATCTAAACCACCTGAAAACATTTATCTGCAGTCCACATATCCTCTTTAAACTCCTTTTGATCCTAAATGTTTTGGTTTGTGTTTTCAGGTTAGTCTGCACAAATCATTGATTATTGCTAAGACTGCATTTCCTTCACCATAAAAGAATAAAAAATCATTCAATTTCGTTCACTTTCCACTCAAATCATGTATATATTTACTGTCATCTTAGTGCTGAGTAGATACAACCGAGGGTAGGCATGGCTGAGCCCACAAATCCATCTTTATGCAGCATATCATCTCTGACTGAGCTCTTGCAGAGTTGTGCTCCATGCTAAATGGAACGAAGTCAGGCGAATATGATGGTCCATTAGGAGTGGTTCAGTTGGGCAGCGGGTCAGACTGTAGCAGGTGACAGGGTGATGAATAGCTTTCAGCAGGAGTTGGGTCATATAGATGGCAGAGAGGGCAAGGCTGTGGAAATAGAGAAAACCGCAGGTTAAGCCCCAGTGACCGTGTGATTGAGTCTCCATTTGGCATAGCAGCTGGGTGCATTCACCATTGGAGTCCACAAGTCAGCCGCTGAATCCAAAGTTTCAGTGACTCCAAATGCACTAAACTATATTGTGATTCCTCAACAGGAACACAGGTTGTTTACAAAGCTAAGAGATGATAATAGTATTTTTCTATAGGTAAGATGTATAATTTATGACTCACTTGTTTAATATCATAGGCCAGGGCTGTCCTAATTCGGTCCCGGAGGGCCGGTGTCCCGCAGAGGACTGCATGGAAGTCTCTAACATGCCTAGTAAGAGCTTGCTGATCTGCTTCAGGTGTGTTTAATTAGGGTTGGAGCTAAACTCAAACCGATTTGGACAGCCCTGCCAAGATGACCTAGAAGTCATCATTTAAAAAGTTTTATAAAGCTTAAACCCAAAATTTATTTTAAGCAAACAACTTCAAGGAATAGTTTTAACATATTGTCAAAGATGAGTTTGTTTCTTTATCAGAAAAGATTTGGAGAAATTTGCCTGTAAATAATTTGCCTGTCAATGGATCCTTAATGGGTGCCGTGAGAGTCCAAACAGCTGGTAAAAACACCACAATAATCCACAACATGATGACTACAGTTCATCAGTTTGTTAAGTGAAAAATTGTGTTTATAAGAAACAAATCCAACAAGATATTGTTCATTTCAAATCCTCTATCCATAATATTGCTTTCTCCAGTGAAAAAATCAATTCTTCTAAATCAGATGAAATATACACACACACATAAATATATATATATATATAGGCCTATTTCAAGCACCATTTACCAGAAAAAGCAGACCAAAACAGTTCTATACAAATATATTAGTGGATTTTGATGTGTGAGAAATTTTTGGGTAAACTATTCCTTTAAGTGGCTTTAAATTGCTACCAAGTTGACATTACTTAAAGTTTGCCTTGATTAGTTAGATTCAGTTACTATAAAAAATAATAATAATGACACCTTCAAAAGATTTCCATTTAAATTGTCCACCATGTTTTCAATGAGAAGTATACTTGTCCTAGGAGCAAAAGTACTTGTTGTCTTGAAATAATGACAACATCACACGAACACTCACCACATGAACACTAATGAGGTTAAAGACACTCCAAGAGCCCCTTACAGACTGATAATTAGGAACAAACTCTCCTGATGCCAGTAAAAGTGACAAAAATCAACATCAGTGCATATAAAATCATACACACCCATGAATTATTCATGCCCAGTGCATGGGACTAAATCATAATCAGAAAACCAATGAACCAAAATTTACTTAAAGATATATATATATATATATAAAGATATATATATTTAAATCCAGTAAACCTTTTTTGAAGTGCTTACACAATCTAACCTTAATTTGTACAGTGTATTTTCTTCACAATATAGCACTGCAGAGTCCACTTTCTTAATATGCTGTCCAAGTGCATTGATTCATCTACAATTCAATAAGATGAGTGATTTGTAGCGAGTGATTAGTAAGGACTGTGTGCACTAGAACATCGCTCAGTTGGCATGACAGCTGTGAGTGAAGAGCTGGCAGTCGAGGGCAATGTCTTGTGATGTGATTACTTAACAGATCCCCACCGTTGCTTGTTAAATTGCGCATGACTAATACACTTGTTCAAGGACAAATTTGTGTTGACGTGTTTGATGGAGTACATGCTTCAGGCCTGATAGTTTAGGTTGATGGTTACCTATTTCCAAGTTTATTTGATTAGAGAGTTTATAAGAATGAAACTCATAGGGAAGTTGGTCCAGACACTTCGAAACTTAACTTGAATTAACTTCATCGTTTTGACTCACTGGATCTGTTTGTCCTTTTATGTGCACAGATTTAATTTATAATGACAGCTGTACATTGTCACTTCAATCTGCTACACATTATTATAGAGCTTATTAATCTATACTTAAAACCTGCCTTCACTTTAAATCATTTTGATTAATTACCTAAACACAAACACATATTTTGTAATTAAGCTTGCAAAGCTAATTTTTTTTAATACAATGATGTCCTTGTATTTGGAAGTAACAACTCATAAATCACACTATGTGTGAGGTTGATGTCTCATCAGAGTCATGTTAACAATCTAAATTTATTTTCTGGCCATCATGCATATAACAACTCACTGTTTTATGTATTCATTGCTTTATTTTGTTACACTACTTGAACCAGTTAGAGAAGTAGTGTGAATGCAAAATGAAATAACCTGTGTCTATATGTGTCCAAATAAAGGTTTTTTTTTTTCAATGAGCTCTGAAGTAAAAACACTCAATATGACTGAGTTAAATGTTGAATCAAGCAATAAGGGTGACACTTTAGAATAGGTATCACTTGTAAGTGTTTCTTTTGCTGCTTATTAATAGTTAGTGCAGTAGTTGTTAAATTTAGGTAGGATTAGGGATGTAGAATAAGGTCATGTAGAACAAGGCATATGTGCTTAATTAACACTAATAAATGGCTAATATTCTGGTAATATACATGCTAAAAAGTAACTAATACATAACCGTAAAATAAAGTGTTAACAATTAAAAAAAAAGGTTTTCAAGTTTGATGAATACATGGATAAAGATATACAGAGTATATATACTCTTTCTAATTCAAACGTGACCCTGGACCACAAAACTAGTCATACGTAGCACGATATTTCTACCAGTAGCCAACAATACATTGTATGGGTCAAAATTATTGATTTATATTTTATGTCAAAAATAAGGATATTATTTAAAGATCATGTTCTATGGATATATTTTGTAAGTTTCCCACCGTACATATATAACAATATATATTTTTGATTAGTAATATGTATTAGTGTGGATTAGTATATGAACTTAATTTGTTTATCAAGTTTAAAAGCAATTTTCTCAATATTTTGCACCCTCAGATTCCAGATGTTCAAATAGTTGCCAAAAATCTCAATTTCAGAAAATTGACACTTATGACTGGTTTTGTGGTTCAGGGTCACAAATTCCAATCTAACTTGTGGCCAATTTCATTTATATTGACAACTGAATTGAAAGGAAGCCAGCTCTTTAATTTTGGATTTCGCCTCACTCTGGACAAAATCCCAGAAATACCATTCCAGGTACATTTGTGGTGAACACATTACACTGACTGACATTCTGTAAACAGGCAAGAGGTTTAGAGTCATTCTAATGGCAAATCATTCAGAAAGATACCTAAGGCCATACAAAATTCCCCATTCCTGGGTGGCTAGAAGAGAGACACCTTCCTTACCTAAGAGGCAGCAGCAATGGCAGCTGCAGTCAGCAAGATTAAATGATAGATTGACCAAAAATCAATGGCATACTGGTTCTTTTTAGACCCCCAGATAAATCTTCTCTAATCTGTGCTGTGCAGGTGTGCCACACACAGGCACCGAGTCCAACCAACCTCCCAAGAGTTCACAATAAATTAAATACTAGAAAGCCCAACAGCTATACTCGATGGCGGCTTGTATTATAGCTCAGAATTAAAACCGTCTGGTCCATATCTCCACACATTGGGTGGGGGCTGTAGTTTGAAAGTTTCTGAAAAGTGGCAGTGTATGATGCTTTTACAAGAGATATGAAAATCCCACTAATTAATCCTTGAGTGTGACTAATCTGAGGATGATTCATGCTGTCTGCATCAATGTCAACTGGATTTAAACCTATAAAAACATAAATGGATTCTATCCTTGCTAAAGTGTTCTTTTTCTTTTTTAAACTGAGCTATGAACCAGTTTTTTGTCCATTAAAGATAAGTGTAGCCCATTGAATGGATCTTTCCTTTCCTATTGAATTGTCCGAGCCACGATGAAGTCCTTTCATAACATCTATTTTTATATGTATGCTGCTATTTCTATGTTCTATGCAACTGTATTGATTGTGTATCTAAGCTTATCAGAATTCAAATCTTAAAATATCTCACTAATTTATGGATTTCTGAAATTGTACACTATTTTACTGAATATACCACTGAAATTGAGCTATTTTACCAAACCCTTTAAAAAACATATCTTTATTAAAACCCAGAAGCTTAGAAAACTGCTGAAATCACATATCGTCAGCCACATTTAACACATCTTTTCCACCTCTGGTGAAAACAGCTCAGTCTATTTATAAACACATAAATCATACAGCTCTGAAACAGTTCAGAAGACAAGTTTGAAGGCTGTTCATGGCAAGTCAAAATTCTGCACCATCAATTGTTACAATTACAATAACAGATAAAGTTACAGTTACAATTAAAATGTTATTGTTTAAAGGAATAATTGACTTAAAATAAAAACATACTGATTAGCACAGATTTAGAGGATTGTAACATTACTTGCTTACCAATGGATCCTGAGAAGTGAATTTGTGCCAATTTTGGCTACTTTTTTTCTATCTATTGCTTTCTGCAGGGGGGAAAAAAATCATCTGGCATGAATCAAGAGAAAAATAGGCATAGATTAACAAGAAAAACAATCCAAGACCATTCTAAACAAGTATGTTGGTGAAGATAACTTGTGATGTTTGGCTATATCAGCTGTTTGGATTCTAACTCTGACGGCACCCATTTACTGCAGAGGATCCACTCGTGATGCTACATTTCTCCAAATCTGTTAAGAAACAAACTCACCTACTGCACACCTTTGATGGCCTGAAGGGGAATGCATTTTTGGATGAACTATACCTTTAAGATTACGTTTCCAGGCTCTGTGACCAAAGCTATAAGGGAGAAGAAAGAAGTCAGGATGAGCTTGATTTCACCAAGCACAAGATGGAACAACATTCCAATCAACCAATCAGATTTCAGGAATACTTAATTTGTTTTGGGCTATGTGTTTCTACACCCTATAATTTCCCACTGATTTTAGGACTACATTTTGGGTAGGGATTGGGATTAGTCTATATTTTAGGACAGTAATGTTAAACCAGGATCAACAAAAGATGCTGATCCAAGATCATGTCTTACTTGGCAAAATCACGGCGACCAGAAGTCAGAGCTGTTCATCAGTTCATCTTGGACTGTCACACATAAGATGGGAACAGTGCTATTTTCTCTGGCCAAGATTCACACATTTTCACTGCTAAACAGCATTGCATACTTCATTGTATTCTCACAGTAAAAGGTTGAAAGATATAACTACAGCAATTTTGAATTCTGTAATTGCTTCAGTGCATTTTATGTGGACAGTGTATTACAAATTACACACACTGTTTTCAAATTGAGTAATTTCTACACAAAAGGCAAAAATATGATCTGTCCAGGATAGGAAATGTACTGCTAAAATACTGCTAATGCCACAGTTGTTTGAATAACAAAACTTTTTTACTCTATATAAAGATACTCTTTATTTGCAGCTATACTTCCATACTTCTTTATGTTCTTATGGTTATGAGATTTGTATGCAAATATATATTGCACAGATTGTTCTGCATGTTTAATTACCTATGTCCGTACACCATCTTCCCACGGATTTATTCCATTTTGTGCATCCTTGAAGACTTCTCAAGTAATCCTGGTAAGGAAATAAAGACAATGATGCAAGATAGATTCTCCCTTGGCTCTGCGTTATGTGTTTATCTCTCTCTCTTTGTGTCTAACATAGAAACACTGTACAGGGACAGATCATGAGAGGATATAGATTACACAGAGATGCTCAATAAAACATATTGTCTCAAAACAGCAGAGTGCTTCTCTGAAGTCTCTTGCTGGAGATGAATGCAAATAACATGTTAGAGCGAGATGGAAAAGCAAAAGCATTTTGCTCACAGGCTTATCCAATATATATCCTCCCACTCATGAACGATCAATGCAACGCTTACAGCTTCCACGCTGTGTGTATCATCTTGTTGCGAAGCAAGTGCCAATACAGTCAAAGCTGAATATATGCCAGCTACAGGGTTTGCGTTCTGTTGTTTTTCATTAAGGAGAAAATCTGGCAGTGAATTTTTGAATGGATCTTAAAAACTAGGGAGGATAAACAATTCTGTCAATATACTGTACAGTCCAACAAACTGCTGTATACTAACAGGTATGCGAATTTTGGATTTCTTATTGCTGGATCTAGTATTGTTTTAATACAGGATAACTGGAATTTAATGCGTTACATTATGTTCTGTAGAGGTTTTGGTATTCATTTTAAATAACTCAGAAACACAGGCGAATTCCCATAGGCAAGATGTGATGGAAAAGATGATGTGAAGTTATTAGGAAAGTGCAAATAGCCTTTCCCCTCATTTTATTTCCTTTGAGAACCACTCTACACACAATTCAGATGCTCCTTAATGCCATTAGAACGTCAATCTGTTTCCCCAAACAGATGAGAACCGTTCAATAAACACATTCACATGGCTTTATTTTACGAGTAGGCTACTGATTTAAAGCACTGAATTTCAGTAGATGCCTTTAACTAAAAAAATAAACTGGGTATGATCATCATGTAAAATCTGTAACGTTTGATCAAACATAAAACAACGATAGCAGTGGGAATATGAAAAGTAGGTGTAATTCTGTGATAAAAATGTTTGCTAAATCTACAGTACCAGCAGTACAAGCAACAAGCGTCAAATGATGAACATGCAGGCAATAAAACTTGCACACTCTTTCAAAAATAAAGGTCACTTGGTACGCTTTTGTAGGCTACCTATTAGGTTCCAATGTGTACACGTTAAGTACTGAAATGTACCTTATGGTATACCAAAATGGACCCTTTATAAACTGTCCCTTTTGAAAAGGTCTCGACCCAGTGACAGCTTTTCTACCTTTATTTCTAAGAGCGTAAAATAAGCACGTAACAATCACAACCACAAATTTTCAGAGGGCAAACAAAGGCATAGTTCTTATAGAAAATAAACAGCCAAGCAAATAAAACGTTTTTTTTTAAAAATAGGCTATCATAAAAGTCATGTAAGTGTGACTACAGCCATCTATTACCCATTAGAAACTCGTCAGACTAAAATGACTAAATGAATAATCAATTTCCCCTTACAGCTATACTAGCTAATATCAGCTGTGTTTATACGATCTCATGTAGTCTGCAAATACAGATAATGGACAGTCCATACAACTAAGTTCTGACAGCGATGACATCACAGAGGCTGATCCAGACGGATTGTCCTCTGAGGAGCGGTAATGATCCGGCATCAGCGAGGCACAGAAACACCAGCGCTCTCCGCCTCGTGTGGACTTTACGCGGCAGCTTCATTTGGAAAATATCTGAGAGAGCTATGCGTGGATTACTTCTTAATTTAGACAAATATTTTTTTGCAGCGATGGTAAGTAATGACTAAAGCCACTTTTGTTCTCAAGACAATAGGTAAAGTTAGTCACATTTGCTTCTTTCTTTTGTGTAATACTGGGTTCTGTAATTTGAGTCTGCTGTCACAATGAATGTCTGTACAAATCGCGAACTCCACATGAAGATGATTATGAGCTGTGTAAGACGTGTGCATTAGCCATTTACATTAACACTGAGCTTGTAAGAACAAACTTGAATGGTCTTTCCGTGCCGGAACTCTCGGTCTGCTTGTAGCTTATAGCCTACTAATAATTAATAAACTTTACAAACTACACGAGGAAATCCTTCGAATGAACTTGAAATAAAATACAGTTATTACTACACCGTTTAATACCGGTTTAATGCTTCCTTATTTTATCTAAGGAAATATTTATCGAAACTGCATCAAATTATTTTAAAGAATATTTTCTGTCAACAAGTTAACAGAATACACTGGTTTTACCCTGAGGGTTCAATTCAATAATTCAATCAAATATAAATAAATGAATTTAATTATCTTATTGTATTGTCCTAAGTAGATTGAACACTTCTTTTAAGAAACTGAGCTGTGGGATGTCCAAATTCACAGAAAAATATATTTTTTAAAAAGTAGCCTAAATAAAATTTTACATAATTTACAATATGTAAAATTGAAGTACATATATAATTTTATTTTATACATATAAATTGATTTCCCATGTAATTATTTCTTTGTAATTATTTGTGAAATTTACTAGCAATTTCTGTGTGTAAAAAATAAATCTCACTGACGTAATGCACATGCTGTGCAACCTGTACACCTTGGAAAAGCGGGAAAATTAGAGAACTGTTTCCGGGCAGCACAAGTGTTAGCCAAAATCCTTAAATTAGTGGCCTGCATGCTCCAAAAGTATGCCATGTAAGACATGTTTTCTTAATTCTGCAATTGACCAATCTGATTTATTATTTATTTTTTAAATAGTAGTTTATCTACTATATTATACTGATTTAATAATAGATTTGTCAAAATTTTCACTGGAAGTTATTTTAACTTTTTGACTATGTGCGTGTGTGAATCATATTTAATAATATATCAGGCTTTTATGGCATATGTTATAGAATATAGATTAAACTCTAATAGTTTTTAATTTCTCAAAGAGTAATGAATTTTTAATTAAATCAGTGAGATCATAGTATAGAAGGCTAATTTCATTAAATGCATATAATTTAAAGATCAGCTGTCACTCTATATCTCCCAGTAATTTGTCTTCGTAAGATGGTATTAAAATGCTTAGCGTTATAAGAGATCTGTATATTTCACAGCAATAAGACACTTATATCACACCCAGGGGACATTTTTAGTATTGAACTATTTTCTAACAAAGCATAAAATCACATATCAAATATGAAATATTTGGCTTTGTAATGAAATTATGCATTATTGTGATTTTTTTTGTGCCATATTTACAGTATTTTCTTCTACCTTTTGCTCTGTTTTCTTTTTTTCAGTTGGCTCTGTAATCACCTGTCACAATGGGTAAATCCTGGACTAGTTCTCTTTTAGTGCTGTTAATGTGGACTTGTTTAGGTGCCCAGCCAATGGAAGATGCATTGTCTTTTCGGTTTACTCATCCTCTTTACAATGTAATGATATATGAAAATTCAGCAGCAAAAACCTTTGTTGAATGCCCCACAAAAATGGGTATTTTTATGATTAACCAATCTTGGGATATTTCGTACATAATAGACTCCGGGGACCGTGATAATTTATTCAAAGCTGAGAAGTACATATTGGGTAATTTCTGTTTTCTCAGAATAAGAACCAAAGGAGGAAATTCTGCCACTCTTAATAGGGAAGTAAAAGACCACTATCTACTGACTGTAAATGCTATTGAAAAACATACTGGTGCTGAAACACAAACGCAAGTTAAAGTGCAAGTTCTGGACACAAATGATCTCAGACCTCTTTTCTCACCGACTACTTATAGTTTTTTTGTACCTGAAAACTCAGCCATCAGAACAAGCGTAGGCAGAGTTTTTGCCACAGACGCTGACACAGGCACCAATGGAGAGTACTATTTCAGCTTCAAAGAGTGGACTGACATGTTCTCCATTCATCCTACTAGCGGGGTTATAACTCTGACAGGCAAGCTGGATTACTCTGAGGTGGCTCTTTATGAGATTGATGTGTTGGCTGCGGACAGAGGTCTGAAGCTCTATGGGAGTAGCAGCAGCAGTAGCACGGCAAAGCTAAAGGTGCACGTGCTGCAGGCCAATGAACATGCACCTGTCATCACAGCTGTCCCCTTAACTCCATGGAACGTAACCAGGGATCCCACTTATGCGTATGTGACTGTAGAGGACGGCGATGAAGGGCAGAATGGCGAGATTGCCTCTTTGAGCATTGTCGCTGGAGATCCGCTCCAGCAGTTCAAGACCTTCAGAACAAACCCTAGGAGCAAAGAATACAAAATCAAGGCCATCAAAGAAGTGGAATGGGAGGGTTATAGTTTCGGGTACAATCTTACATTGCAGGCCAAAGATAGGGGGACTCCTCCAAAGTTTTCCTCAGCGGTAGTTGTGCGGGTGAAATCGCCCAGCGGATACACAGAAACTCTTACATTTGAGAAGAGCATCTATCGAGTTACTCTCAGTGAGTTTGCGCCTCCTCACTCTCCTGTTGTTATGGTCAAAACAGGACAGAAACATTCAAAGATTAAATACTTGTTGCAATTTAAGATGCAACCACATGAGAATCCATTTGTCATTAATCCAAACACGGGCCTTATCACCACCGTAGCACCTATAAAAGCAGAAAGTGTCAGTCAATATGAATTTGATGTTGTTACGAGTGATAGACGAGCAGCGGCCAAGGTAGTCGTCAGTATAAGCGACGTGAACAACAATGCCCCAGTGTTTCAAAAGTCTAATTATGAAGCCAGTATCGCTGAACACCTGCCTATAGGGACCAGCGTCTTGACAGTCAGTGCTTCCGACAAAGATGACGGCGAAAATGGCTATGTCTCCTACAGTATTGTCAATGTGAACAAACAGCCTTTTGTAGTGGATTATTTCACCGGTGTCATAAGCACAGCAGAGGATCTAGATTACGAGACAATGCAGAGAAAATTTTCCCTAAGGATACGGGCATCAGACTGGGGTGTCCCTTTCCGCCGCGAGGCAGAGACTGTTGTTTCAATCACTCTCACCAACCTGAACGATAATAAGCCACACTTTGAGAATATCGATTGTGATGTTACTGTGCCAAGATCTCTAGGGGTTGGTGAACAAATAATAGTGGTGTCTGCCATCGACGCGGATGATCTTGGTATAGTGCAGTACAGAATTGACAGTGGTAATAACATGAATCTTTTCGAATTGGATTCCAGCTCAGGGGTGCTGACGCTTAAAAAGTCGCTGAGGGATGGCGACGCGGCAAAACAGTCTTTCCACCGCCTGCAAATAACTGCCAGCGATGGAGAAATTTCAAGCACTCCTATGTTCCTAAATCTAACAGTAGTTAGTGCTTTTAAACATGTCCGATCCAAATGTGCAGAGACTGGCGTTCTGAAAACTTTAGCCGGGCTGCTGCTTTTTGGCTCTAAACGACACAGTCAGAAAGAAGATGATGAATTTGCAGACATCCATTCTGTTAATCGGCACACTCCACGGTTTATAGAGTCCACTCCAACTGTAATAGAAGTTAAAGAGGACCTTCCTGTAGGGACAAGCGTAGCACTCCTCAGAGCTGCCGATTCAGACACTGGCTTCAATGGGAAATTGCTTTTTGTGATCTCAGGGGGAGATTTTGATAGTTGTTTCATGATAGAATCTGACACAGGGTGGCTTAAAGTTTCCGAGTCACTTGATCGAGAAACAACAGGCCACTATACTCTCAACATCACTGTTTATGACCTTGGCTTACCGCAGAAATCCTCATCTCACATAGTAAATGTTAACATTTTGGACGTAAATGACAACAGTCCGGAGTTCCTTCAGTCTGAGTATTCGGTGGATATCAGGGAAGACACTGCTATGGCAACAGACATCATTCAGCTTGAAGCAAAAGATAAGGATATAGGGGTCAACGGAATGGTTAGATACTCGTTTCTTACCAAAACAGACAAATTCGTCATACATGAAGAAACAGGGATTGTAACTGTTATGGGTCCATTAGACAGAGAAGCCAATCCGTCGATTGTTTTAAAGGTGGCTGCTTTTGATGCTGCAATTGATGAGCCTAAAATGGTATCAACAGCACTGTTATGCATTCATTTGGAGGATGTGAATGACAATGCCCCTACATTTATACCCAAACAATACCATATCAGAGTCAGAGAAGACATTCCTGTGGGCACCTTGGTGCTGTGGCTTGAAACTCACGATCCTGACCTTGGCCTATCTGGACAGGTGAGATACAGTCTGACGGATGGGGAAGATGGAAGCTTTCAAGTGGATAAAATGACTGGAGCTGTGTACGTCTCTCAGACTCTTGATTTCGAAAGAAGACAAGTATATAATCTGACAGCAAAGGCCAAAGACAGAGGCAAGCCGAACCCTTTATCCTCATCCTGCTCCATTCATGTGGAGATTGTGGATGTTAATGAGAACTTGTACCGTCCTTCCTTCCCATTCTTTGTGGACTGGGGAGCTGTGAGTGAAGACGCCCCAGCTGGCACGTCTGTTATGAAAGTTACAGCTCATGATGAGGACAACGGCAGGGATGGAAAAGTTCGCTACTCCATCCAAGGAGGCTCAGGCCTTGGTGTGTTCACCATTGATGAAGACAGCGGTAAGTTCATTAGTATTCTTGTGTTTTTTCTAGGCAAATATAAGCCTGGTTCATTAGGTGCAAGGATTCAAAACAAACAAGTCAACAAGAAATCTTCAAAACACGTCTAAAAATATTATAAGCAAAGTGTCAATAAATTTTCCTTGTTTAAAAAAAAGGAGTGTAAAATGTAAACGAGCATTATTTATTTATTGATATGTGGATTCCTTGTTACTGAACACTTTTTTTTTAGTATAAATATTAATTGATGATGACAGAGTCTGGACACTTTAAAATATTGTGATTTGCACTGTGAACATCTTTGCATCACAGCAAACTATAAAACTAAGTGTCATTTAAATTAAATAAACTGTATAACAATTTCGGGTGAAACATAAACATAAATAATAGACTTTAAAATAACATTGAATTGTTTAAAACTAAGAAAAAAACACTTTCTTGATGTTAGATGTTAGTGGAACATGTTTATAGGTATTGTAAGGAAGTACAGAATACCTGTTGTTCCTCTGATAGGACCTGAGGAAAACTTGCTTTGCACATCCACTAAAACTCACCTTGAGATCAGTTATAAGCAGTGATGGGGTTAATGCATTACAAGTAACACTAGCTATGAAATGAGATTACTTTTTCAAGTAACTAGTAAAGTAACTTTTACTTTTAAAATTACTGCAACTTTGCTTTTCTATTGATTGACACCTCTCCTGTCCTCGTGTTGAGAGAAGTGCAATTTCTTCCTACAGGTCCTTGCACAATGGGTTCATAATTTTTGCGTTTTTGTATTTGTAAATTTGTCATTCTTTCCTATCAAAATACTTCCTACGCATGCAAAAGCACAGAAAATTTAACCTGGTCTTAATGTTTTTATGACAGACAAAAGTTTTGAGGCAGGGTGTAAGTGTGACTGATGTAATACAGTGTGAGGTCATATTTATTTTTACATTTTATGACTGAGCCTGTAAAGACTTGTTAATTTTAGTGTGAAAGGGACTTTAAAGTTGCCAGAAGTACAGCTTTTGTTTTTTTGTGTTATTTAAAATAAATGAGCAAGTCCAACTCAGGTGACAAAAACGAACACAAAAGTAACGTAATGCATTGGATTAAATAACTAAAACAGCGTAACTAAATAACACGATTAGTCAATGCAATTTTTTATTAACTAATGCAATGCATTTAACTTTTAACACTGATTTAGTGAACTGAACAATTAGTGGTTTTATGGAGGTGTCTACATATACCACATGTTTTGTAACTATTTTGTTCTCATGCCCTCATTTTAAGAGTTCAGTACATTTTTCAAGGCCACTACATGTGTTTTTAACAACCAGAGCTGATTGCATTTGTACCACAGTGCTATCTAAAAACATGCAAGGGAGACAAGAAGAATAAGAGAGAAAAAGAGGGAAAAACAAAGAGCGATGCTGGACACTTTCACCCTGAGGAAATAGCTTATCAAGTTTTACTGGAGTTGTAGAAGCCATACTGCTACCTTTAGAACAAAGCCCACAGCGTGAAAGCAGACACTGCCGAGAGACAGGCGAACAAAAAGGGCTGCCTCATCTCTCTTTACCCCCTTAATCACTCCATATTTTATGTACAATGTCTGCCCTTTACACATTTAATCTTTTATGCAAATGTCTGCGTTATGAATTCTCAATTCCCTGCTAGATAATAGATCAATTTTTTGCTTCTATGTTGATTGCAGTTTTCATTTCAGAAGAATATTATTAGCATTGCGTCTGTCGTTCCTACTTTGTATGCTTAATTTCTGTTTCATCCTTATCTACTCTTCAGAGTTTACAATGCAAAACTCTCAGTACCACGTGACACGGCTTTATGGGTGCTTTCTCAGTCTGAATATTTAAAGTGCCTTCTGTTTTTTAAGAGCTTAACATGTTCCTTCTTCTTTTCTTTGTCACAGGCGTAATAAGGACACAAGAGATCCTCGATCGCGAGACTTCTGATCATTACTGGCTGACAATCCATGCTACCGATCGAGGAATTGTGCCACTTTCCACATTTGTGGAGGTCTACATCGAGGTTAAAGATTTTAATGACAATGCCCCACTGACATCAGAGCCTGTGTACTATTCTTTTGTACCTGAGAACTCTCCCAAAGACGTCTCTGTCATCCAGATCCAAGCATTTGACCTGGACACAGAATCAAGCGATAACCTCTCATATAAAATAACCAGTGGAAATCCACAAGGATTTTTTGTCATTAACTCCCAGACAGGTAAGTTGATACTTCTCATGAAGATCAGCCTATGGATTTGTGTTTTAAAAATGTCCAATTATTCTTTATCATTTTAGTAGGATTATTATAAGGAGATCCTAAAAACACATATGCCCTTTTTTCTGGGTCTGTGCTATTGAAATAATGTCCTTTGTGTTTCACATGCAAAAAGAAGCATCGCTGAATATTTAGTAAAGGGTAGACTGTTTAAAACATTTTGAACCCTGTATTTGAATATATAAACAACTAGAGATAATGTTTCTTCAACATTTGAGTGCTATGTGTGTGAATAACATCATTGTTCATAAATGTGCATTTAAATAACACATATGCTATGTAAGTTTTGACACAAAATCTTTCTTGAAGTTTTTCATAATTGATATTCACACCAGCTGGTTAATTACATTCACTGAGCAGCACAAGTAATGAATAGAGCTAATTAATTTGACGCGTCAATTGATTTTTCCTCCACCAAATTACTTGCCACACTCAGTCAGCAGCACAGCTTAAAGTCTCAACAGTGCAAGTAAAAAGTTTTTCAAAGGATTTCCCTGCCGAAGTCAATCGAACAATCTAAACTTAGTTAGAACTGAATGTTTTTCTGGCAGAAGAATTGTGACCTTTCAGATATTGTTTCAAGGAACAGCAAGCACAGTACACTCTAATGAATGACTCTATTTGCCTTTTTTTCAATAGGAATTCAATATAAAGAAAACACTCTCTGAGAAGAATACAAAACTTAAGATAGATAGATAGATCTGTCATGCCTGAATGTTTTTTTTTGTTAGGGACTGACCCTGTGCCAACAGAACAGCTTGAATCTTTTATCACTGATAGAAAGTTTTCTCAGTCAGAGGAAGAAACGCACTGAACTATACCATTTGTCATGCACAGGGTTGGTGACAACAACATCTCGAAAACTGGACAGAGAAAAGCAAGCAGAGCATCTTCTTGAAGTAAGCTACATGCTTTAACTGATGACATTGTATTTGGAGAAGTTCATATGACTTCTATTTTTCACAAAGGCGAATTTTCATGCTTAAAACAATAGTTCATAGTGAACACATGTCAACTTCAGAAAAGGACTTAACACGTGTCAAGTGTAACACTTTTCAATTACATTGATATAAAAATACAGAGAAAATATATTCCATTCGTGGGTATTAGCAGCATAAATATTACATCACATCAAGGTTTCCCAAAATGGGGTTTGTGATTTCAATGGAAGTAATTATAAATATATAAATATTTTTTGCTATTGTGTGAATAATATGTAATCATGTAATCAGTAAAACATATCTGTAGTCTGATTAAGAATATTTTAAAATTTAAATAAAATGTAAGGTCAGTTACTACCCAGCACTGACAGAAAGGGTTAGTTCACCCAAAAATTAAAATTACTCGCCCTTGTGTCGTTCCAAACCCATAAGACCTTCGTTCATCTTGGAAACACAAATTAAGATATTTTTGATGATATCAGAGAGCCATCTGTCCCTGGTAAGGGACTCGAGAAGAGTAAATGATGTTATTTTTATTTTATTTGCACAAAAAAGTATTCTCGTAACATCAAAAAAGTGAGGTGTATACACTGGATCTGGATTATTTCAGTTGTATTGTTGTCGGAGGGTCAGAAGATGAACGAAGGTCTTATGTGTTTGGAACGACATGAGAAATTACAGAATGACAGAATTTTCATTTTTGGGTGAACTAACCCTTTAATAATTAAAATTTTTGGGTGAACTGTTGTAATTGAATATTTTATGCCTCCCTTATGTTTACTTTGGCTGGAGTTTCTTAAGCACTCAACTGTGAGATCTGTTTTTTCTTGCAAACAGATCACTGTTTCGGATGATGGCAGCCCATCCAAGTCTACAGTGGTTGGTGTGATTGTCAGTGTATTGGATGAAAATGACAACAGTCCCCAGTTCTTGGAGAAGAGCTTTAAAATCAAGCTGGTGGAACGACTAGAGGCAGTCGAATGGGAGCCAATTTATCGAGTGATTGCTTATGACAGAGATGAGAGTCCCTCCTCTGATATCTCATACACAATCGAGGAGGCTGAAGAGCACGGGAAATTCTTCATTGAGCCCATAACTGGGTTTGTGTTCTCCAAAGAGGTTTTTTTAGCCGGGGAGTATCATATTCTCACGGTACGTTTATTTCAATTCCTAGCCTCTGAATGGTGTCAGGATTAATAGAGGTGTATTTGCTGTTTCAGACGGAATGAGCAGATGCCCCTTCTGTATTTCTAATCCAAATGGATTTTAAATGTAATGTCAATTTTCATAATTAGATTAAATTGTAGTTTAAATAATGTGGAAGAAATCACCCATTAAAGGGATAGTTCACCCCCAAATTTAAATTCTGTCATTAATTACTCACCCTCATATCGTTTCAAACCCATCTTCAGGAAAACAAATTAAGATATGTTTGATGAAATCAGAGAGAGCTATCTGACCCCCTGGGATCAGTTGTATTGCTGTCTATGGAGGGTTAGATGACTCTCTGATTTTATCAAAAATATCTTAATTTGTTAATTAAGGTCTTACGGATTTGAAACGACATGAGGGTGAGTAAATAATGACAGAATTTTTCGTTTTGGGGTGAACTAACCCTTTAACAGTTTTTACAGGGAAAAAAAACTGTATTTGAATTTAACCTCTTTATCACATTTTTTTAAAAAAATCCAAAAAATGAAAGTATTACAGATTTAAAAGGTTCTTGACGTGTTTGGTACACTATGTCAAGAAACACGAGAGAACACTTGCACTGCTCTCTTGCAGATTAAAGCATCAGACAATGGAAGGCCTTCAAAGTCGTCCATCTGTCGGTTGCACATTGAGTGGATTCCAAAGCCTAAGCTGGCTAAACAACCGCTGGCGTTTGAGGAGATTCCACTCTCATTCTCTGTGATGGAGAATGATCCAGTAGCCCATATGGTGGGAGTCATCAGCGCTCAGCCACTTGACACCCCTGTATGGTTTACAATCAAAGGTAAAGATCTAAAGCTCTACAATCAGCCTTAAAAGTTTATTTCCAAAACTGAATATTCTGTCTTCTACTCACCCTCATGTGATTCCAAACCCATATGACTCTCTATTTTCAGTGAAGCACAGCAGAAGTTTTCAAGAGTATGGTTGTCTGCTCTATTTCATGTAGTCACTATGAACAGAAATTGGAGCTTTCAAGCATCCAAAAAGGACATATAAACATCATTAAAGTTTCCACAAAAGTGACTCATGTACTA
Source organism: Enteromius fasciolatus (assembly GCA_032361145.1). Lineage (NCBI taxonomy): Eukaryota > Metazoa > Chordata > Actinopteri > Cypriniformes > Cyprinidae > Enteromius > Enteromius fasciolatus. Next base: position 14,156,987 of record JAUMHR010000064.1, read on the forward strand.
CATTTTAAACCTACAAATTAAGGTCATACAGTAGTTTTAAGTGAAGAACAGGCTAAAGATTAAGACATCATTATTATGAACATATTTAAGTCTTGTGAATTAATTCATTGAAATTCTATCACATTTATTCAAATCAAATTAACTCAAATCTGGGGATAATTTCTCCATTTATCTTGGAAAGTCAGAACATCATCAGGATAGGAATGCCATGAGGGTGATAAAGTGGAAATACGTTTTTGGGGTGAAATACTTTAAAAGACTTTCAAAGCAAACTTTAAAAGCAATATATACAATGTTTAGTCGTCTGTAATCATTCTTAATGTATCAGCTCTTTAGAGTTCAATGTTTAATTGATCTTCAATAACCCCAACCTTGATTTTGTCCGAATCAGCTTTCAACTACAGTAACTAAATGTTTTTTTTCCCCTCTGCCGCTTTCTTTTCCTGTCTGCCTGCTTTTCCTGTTTTTCTTCTCCTCTTTCTTCACAAGGAGTCACACATGTTAAAGAGGTTTTTCACATCCTACAGATGACTTGTGACCTGAACTGTACAGCAGGTATCTGCTGATAAATAGAAATATCGCTTCTTGTTTTCCATGCAGCTCTTGCATTATTTCCTATCACATCTTCCAGAAAGAGTTCTGAATTTGCATTCTGTGGAGAGATCTTGCACATTATTTACTTTCTTTAAATGTTTGCTACTTTAATAGCTGACGCAAATGATATATTATGCAAAAATGACACCTGTTGGTGAACAGCATTAAAATGGGACCACTGTTTGCATTTGTATGAACAGGTGGAAACGCAGACAGCCGCTTTGACGTGGAGAGGGCGAGTGGCACAATAATCATCGCTGGCGCTCTAGATGCTGAACGGCAGTCAAATTACAACCTCACTGTTGAAGCAACAGATGGAACAAGATCTATCAGCACTCAGGTGTTTTGTCTTTAATGGCACTTACCAAGAAATTGCCCATGTATTTATAAAATCGTAGCGGTTGAATAATGGATGTAGGATAAGAAAAATGATGCACATCTTTGCTTTTGACAAAAATTGTATACGCATACATCTGTATTGTGACAGGATAATTGTTTTGATGCTTAGTATTACCTACATATTCCGTCACTGCTCAAAATGCAAAAAAAAAAAACATTTAAAATGAACAAGATTACATGCCAAACAATGAATGACAGATTTAAATTTCTCAGAAAGCAAACGTATCATTTGTTTTTTTCCTAAATGCTTGATATCTTAACCTCTTGATCACGTTTCAAAAAATACAAAATACAAAAAAGAAAGAAAAGGGATCCAAAAAAAATGTAGGGATTTTAGTTGCATCCATTTCATTTCTTTGTTTTGCTACACGTGACATTCCAATTCGAAAGATCGGGTTTAATCTCAATAGAGCGTATTCAATTTCATGTCAAAAACATGATAACTCAACTAGCTGGAATGCACCCTCCTCCTGCATATTGCAATATTAGACGTAGCTGGAGTCAAGCTCTCTGGCAGTCTTTCTAATGTACAGGTTGCCTTTGTCCTTTTGTCATGGTGTGAACATACCTCTCCTTGGGCGATACCGGCGTGTATCAGCCAAGCCAGCCAGCCTTATCAGGTCACAGTGCGAGACTCATCCATCAGTGTGAGCAGACCCAGAGGCAAAGAATGATGTGAGAGGGAGTAATGTTTTAAAAGAGAGCTCCGTTTCAGCCCTCAGCCCATCGCTCCTGTTGCAGAGAGTATACCCTCTAGGAGATTGCACTCAGTACAGTTTGTCATCCCATAATGGGCTTCTTACTTGTGGGCTGTTTCAGGGCCTGTGCAAATTACAGATTTTCATAAATTTGTGTCTCGGGTCAAATAATACGCACTGGTTGCCCTTATGTTCTTATTGCTTGAGTAAACAAACATTCTCCAAAAACATAAGTGTATTTACAGTATGATGAACTTAAAATGAGAATCATGATATGATTTTGAAGAAAAAATATAGAGTACTGTATAAATAATCTTTTATAATAATATAAACCTTAAAATAATCTAAAGCCTGATGTATCATATTTGATCCCTACAATTTGACATTGTTTTACTAAAGCATGCTGTATCGATAATCCAATTTTTTTTAAAATTTTACTTACTAGTTTTACTTCACTTAAGTAAACCAGTAAGTGTTCATATTAAAATATCAATAAAAATGTATTAAAAGTTATTCTCATACAATCAACAGAATTTAAAAAGACAGTAAAAGTAATTTTATAATTAAGCTAAAAGGGCTTTTACTTGGTAAAAATGTATAAACTATAATAAATATACTATAATAAATAATACATTGTGTGTAATTTAAAGACCATAGAAATGTAAAAATGATACAGTAGGACTTTAAAAGTACATTATAAATGCATATAAGCCATATTTAACTGTGTGGACTTTGATTTGTTAAACAGGTCGTAATTCACGTTATTGACACAAATGAACACCGCCCTCAGTTTGGACAAAACCAATATGACATAAGTATTCCAGAGGAAACTCAGCCTGGTATGAAGATACTGGAAATAGATGCAACAGATAAAGATGAGAAGAACAAATTATCCTACACACTGTTAAGTAGCACAGACTCATTTAGCCTGAAGAAGTTTCGTCTTGATCCTGCAACCGGCTTTCTGTACACCATTGAAAAACTGGACCATGAAACCATGCACAGACATATCCTCACAGTAATGGTAAGGCGATGTATGATCTTCTTTGTCTTCTACACAAAGTATTAAACAAACTGCAGCTGGTTGTTACAGTACACAGTTACAGTGTTATATTATTTCAGGTTAGGGATCAAGGTGTTCCTGTGAAGAGTAATGTTGTGAGAGTGGTCATCAATGTGGAGGACAGTAATGACAATGCACCCTGGTTCACTAGCTCTCAGTACACCGCCCATGTGTTTGAGACAGCTGCGATTGGTTCATCTGTGTTACAGCTCACTGCTCTGGACAAAGACAAAGGCCAAAATGCTGAAATCCTCTACAGCATAGATTCAGGTACAGCTCAGCTCTATTATTACTGCACTATTATTAACACTATACTATTATACAGATAACATTTCTCATCTCTTCCATCTCTCCGATGGCATAGGAAATCACGGAAACTCCTTCAACATTGATCAGTCTTCAGGCATTGTAACCACTGCCAGAGAACTTGACCGTGAATACAAAGACCAGTATGAATTGGTAATTAAAGCATCAGACAAAGGAGAACCTCCACTCAGTGTGGTTACAACCGTCAGGATCATGGATACTATCTCGGATAATACCAAGCCGAAGTTCCCCTTCAGTTCAATATCAGCTGAAGTCAGTGAATCTGTCCCTATTGGGAGTTTTGTAACTTTAGTTAAAGCCTTCAGTCAATCAACCATCTACTATGAGATCAAAGAGGGAAATGTGAACCGCGTGTTCGACATCAATCCAAACTCTGGTGCTGTCACTACAAGGAAAAAGCTGGACTTTGAAACCCTTTCGTCATATAAACTGATTGTGCAAGGGTCAGACATGGCTGAAAGGTCAAGCAGTGCCACAGTAGACATTCATCTAAAGGATGAAAATGACAATGCTCCTGTTTTCACTCAACCCAAATTTACTGGCTTCATCAGCGAGTCAGCCAATGTCAGAAGTGTAGTTCTGACTTCTCAGAATGATCCGCTTGTTGTTCGTGCAACAGATGCGGATCAGCACTCAAACGGCAGGCTTGTCTATGAGATTATGGAGCCATTTGCTCATAACTATTTTTCTATTGATTCTGGGACCGGAGCTATTCAAACTCTCAGAAACCTGGATTATGAGCAGAGAAACATGTTTGTCTTCCGAGTTCAGGTCCATGACACTGGAATGCCACGTTTGTTTGCTCGAAATGCAGCCAATGTGACTGTATACGTTATTAACGTCAATGACTGTGCTCCAAAATTCACTCAGGATTCATATGTGACAACACTCCTCCTTCCAACCTACAAAGGTGTTAAAGTGACAACAGTAAAGGCTACAGATGAAGACTCCCTGCCAGACACCAAACTGCGCTTTGAACTTGTAGATGGCAACGTAGGGAACAAATTTATGCTTGATCCAACTTCAGGTGATATTTTTGTGCAAAATGCCACACAGTTGCGGAGCAGGTACAGACTGATAGTGAAAGTCTCTGATGGAAGCTTTACTGGCACTGCCACTGTTACAGTCAGCGTTAAAGAAAATAAAGGTCACAATCTGAAGTTTACTCAGGAAATTTTCACCGCCTATGTGCGTGAAAACTCAGCAAAGAAGAAAACCTTGGCAATTCTCTCTGTTGTTGGAAATAGAGTCAATGAACCTTTGTTTTACTCTATTCTCAATCCTAACAGCAAATTTGAAATGGGACGCACATCTGGGGTGCTGTTCTCCACAGGAATCCCATTTGATCGTGAGGAGCAGGATTTGTTTGAAATTTTTGTAGAGGTTACAAAAGAGCCAAGGTTAAACAGTACCGCTCACGTGCTTGTGAGAGTGCATGTTGAAGATGTGAATGACAATGCCCCCATCTTTGTAGATCAGCCCTATAATGTCATTCTTCCGATCGACAAAACTGTGGGTTCGGTTTTCAGGAAGGTGACCACTGTGGACAAAGATATGGGCAGAAACGCAGAGGTTACGTACCATTTGCAAGGAAAGGATAAATATTTTCAGATAAGCCCTTCTGGAGAAATCTCCCTTAAGAGATCTCTTGAGCTCAAAAGCATTGGCAAATTTGTCATTAACATCACAGCACAAGATGAAGGTGAACCACCACTGTTTTCAAAAGCAGAGGTTATTATTTCAGTGGTAAACAAAGCTACACCAATGTTTGAAAGACCTTTTTACAAGATTGAAATCCCTGAGAATGTACAAATACGTACTCCTGTACTGCAAGTCATAGCTAATCAATCTGTAGGACCTTGTACGGTCTACAGTATCTGTGGGGGAAACCCATTCAATCAGTTCTACATTGATTTCAATTCAGGACTCATTGAAGTGATCCAGCCATTGGATTATGAGGCTCATCCTGCATATCGATTATGCATCCAGGCGACAGACATTTTAACTGGGGCCAACTCTGATGTTTTTGTGGATATCATATTGGAAGACGTCAATGACAATGCACCTAAATTCGAAGCGGTCGCTTATAACATCAGCATCTCTGAATCTGTTGTAACTGGAACCTCAGTGCTACAAGTGGCAGCCATGGACTCTGACACAGGAAGCAATGCAATATTGTTTTATCAGTTGTATGAAAAGGATGGAGCCACTTCAGACCACTTCAGAATAGACGTTGAGAGTGGGGTCATATGGACTTCAGGACTATTGGACCATGAAACCCAATCACAGCATGAACTTATTGTAAAAGCACTTGACCGTGGAGCATTTCAGCTGTCCGCTGAGGTCCAAGTGATCATATATGTAAAAGATGTTAATGACAATCCGCCTGTTTTTGCACAGCCACTTTATAATGCCACAATAAGCAAGATTTCTTCTCCAGAGCAGCTTGTGACCTGTGTTAAAGCATATGATGCCGACAGCCATGGAACCAGTCAGCTTGAATATGCTATTTTGTCTGGAAATGACAACAATATCTTTGCAATTGGTGCGTCAAGTGGAGAAATTGTGATTGCCAACTTCAGCCAACAGTCTCTTGACTACTTCTACAGCTTAATTTTGTCAGTAACTGATGGTGTTTTTAGAAGTACTGCTGAGGCAAACATCTATATGATGGGTGAGAACAGCCACAGTCCATCATTTACCCAGGAGGAGTATGTTATTGAGCTCGCAGAGAACTCTCCAGTTGGTACATTGGTTGGACAAGTTCAAGCCATTGACAAAAACCAAGGGATATATGGACAGTTGACATACTTCATTGTAAATGATATTGCCAGGAATAAATTTACCATCAACGTTGATGGCTGGATTCACACAGTAGAGAGTTTTGACAGAGAAAACCCAGAAGAGAAAACAATTAGCATCAGTCTAATGGCTAAAGATGGTGGTGGTCGATTAGGCTTTTGTACTGTTATTGTAGTTCTCTCTGACGTGAATGACAATTCACCTGAATTCAGGCTTTCAGAATATAAAGTTACTCTGCCAGGAGATGCTCCCAGTGGTATGACAGTGATCAAAACATCTGCAGTAGATGAAGATGACGGAAGTAATGCTCATATCAGTTACACTATTGACTCTGAAATAGGGCACTTTGAAATTCATCCACTTAGTGGTGCAATTGTCACAAAGGAGAGTCTAATTGGGCTGGAAAATGGCCTCTATTCCTTACTTGTGAAGGCTAAAGATTCTGGAAGCCCACCAAGGCAATCTGTTATTCCAGTTTCAATTAGAATAGTCCCCCCTGAAACATCAATCCCAAAGTTTGCAGAGCCGTCACTGTGGCTGGAGCTTTCAGAAGACCTGGCTGTCGGAAGTGAGATGGATATCTTCCAAACCGAGAATGAGCGGCCTGTTATCTACAGCCTTGTTGGCGGGAACACTCCTGAGAGTAACAAAGATGATGTCTTTGCTATTGACAGCAGTACTGGAAAGCTTACACTCGCAAGAAGACTAGACTATGAAACTATTAAACAGTTTCAGCTTGCAGTGCAGGTCAGAGATGCTAAAGATAGCATGGAAATTGTCTCAAGAATAGATGTGAGTATCCATATCAAGGATGTCAATGATAACAGCCCACAATTTGGGTCCTACTCCTACCAGTCATACATTGTTGAAAACCTACCGAGAGGGACTTCTGTAGTGCAAGTTAAAGCAACTGATCTGGATTCCTGGCAGAATGGTCAGGTCACTTATACTCTGCATGAAATCCAGGAGCGGTCTGATGTTCTGGAGATGTTTGCAGTGGACAGTGAGTCCGGCTGGATAACCACCCTCAACAAGATAGACAGAGAAAAGACAGACCGATATCGAATCACAGTGCTGGGCACAGACCGAGCCCAAGGGCTACAGATGACAGGCACTTCTGTTGTAGAAGTGACAGTTGTGGACACAAATGACAACCCTCCGTTATTTACTGAAGCAGTTTTTAAAGGCACTGTGAGAGAAGATGAATCCACACCAGGCACTGTTGTCACTATTCTTAGCTATACTGATTCTGACAGTGAGGAGGTCAACAGGAAGTTCAGCTGCTTTATCACAGGTACACTGTCCATGCTACTAAGCCAGTGAGATTCATAATATCTCCTATTATCTGATATATTATTATTCATAAGATCTCAGATCATTTGATTCATAAGATTACCATAAATGTGACCTTGGACCACAAAACCTTCATGGAGCATGATTTTTACTTTATATACTCGTGATTTTTGGCAAAAAAGAAGAATCAATAATCTTTGAGCCATACAATGTATTTTGTCCATTGCTATAAATATACCTCAGCTACTTGAGGTGTTGTGGTTTTGTGGTCCAGGGTCAAAACATCATAATTTACTCTCCCTCATTCTCTGTGATATATGGAAGCCTGTTTCTGCCACTAACTTAAAAAAATTGTGAAAATTTATTTCACAACTTTTCAGAGTTTACATCTTGCAATTCCAATGTTTTTTCTCAGAACTGTGTGATATAAACTTGCAATTGCGAATTATTGAAGTCAGAATGGCAAGATATAAACTTGCTATTCTGAGAAATAAAGTCACAATTCTAAAAAATAAAGTCAAAATTGTGAAATTCAGACAATTAATTTCCCAGAATAGAGAGTTTACATCTCAGTTCTTACTTTACAAACAAGTGCAAGTTAAGTCACAACCTTGAGATTTAACGCCACAGTTCTGTAAATAAAATTACCCTTCAGAACTGGATTTTATAACTTGAAATTGCAAGTTTACATCTCACAATTTTGTGAAAAAAAAACAAAACAAAAACGTAATTGCGAGATATGCAGTATACATTGAAAAAGAAAAAAATTGATTCCCGAGTTTATTCTGAGTCACAAAAAGTCAAAATTGCAAGTATGTATCTCGTAATCATGATTCAGAGATCAAAAAGTCATATTTACCTTTTTTATTTTTATTCTGTGGTGGAAATGGGCTTCCACAATGACATGTTTGTTCCTGGGGGCACCTAATTTCTAGTGATTTATCGTCATTTTGATTACAGAGGCCGTCTCTGCATTTGATAAATAAATAATTTAATCTCGTCATTATACATTACCATCACTCTATTCTCCTATTTGATAATGTTTAGTGCTTTGCTACAATCTGTATTGTTAAAAGCGCTTTTTTAATAAAAAGTGATTGATTGATTGATTGTAACATAAAAAGAAGAATGTCCAGACTGCCCAGAAATCAAATCATACAGTGTTCATCAAATATTCGGTCATCTAAAGCAATGTTTTCCAAAATTTAAAGACAGTTTCATTTAACACGTGTATATTTTGTGTGTTAAATATTATTCATCATGAACATAATTTTCAGTTTTAGGTGAACTATCCCTTTGTCTTTGACAACCCTAAGTATACATGTGTTTTTTTATTTATTTAAACCTTTTTTTCCCCTTCTTGACCGCCTAAAATGACTTTGTAGCCCCTGGAACGAGTTTGAAAACATTTTGTCTAAAGGCACTTTATGTGAGAATCAGACCAAACTTTTTCTAACTTTATTTCAAGTTTCAGTTTAAGTTTAAGTTTAAGTTGTAAGATCTCTTTAAGGAAGCTGGTTTTGCCATTTCAACATATTAGCAAAGACATTACAGAGCTGACAGAAACTCAAATGTTGGATATTATAAATAAATAATCTATGATATGTATATGAGTGTTCTGTATTGTACCGACGCTGATTAGAGATATTCAGAGCATCTTGTTATTGTCCTCAGTTTCATTACATCGCCTGATTAGTATCTTGTATGCAGCTAGAAATACAATGAATCCCCAAGCTGTTTAAAATGATGCTAAATGCATGATGATTTGACTGCTAATCACTTTATTAAATATTTCTGATTAGACCAAAGTTAATTTTTTCCTTGTTTAATGTATTCAGGTGGAGACCCGCAGGGCCTGTTTGATGTGAAGCACACAGATGGTGTTTGGGTGGTCGCTGTCAGCAAAACCCTGGACAGGGAGGAGAGAGAGTTCTATCTTTTAAACATCACAGCCACCGATGGAACCTTTGAGACAAAGACTGCCGTAGAGATCACTGTCCTTGATGCAAATGACAACAGTCCTGTTTGTGAGAAGGCACGATGTGTATATTCATTAGCCCCTGAGCTCTTTATTTTGAACTGTGCAAAGAACTTTTACTTTTGACTTCGGCAGTGTCAGTTTAAACTGAAATCCACATTTGTTCTCAGGATGTGTACACTCAGACTGTTCCTGAAGATGCTCTTGTTGGCACACAAATTCTTCAAGTCTCAGCCGCTGATGCAGATATCCAGTCAAATGCGGAAATCACGTACCAGCTGAGTGGCAGTGGAGCTGAATCATTCACAATTGATGCCAAAACAGGTAAAATGGGAAATATATAGCCTGCATTTTTATCTAAAGCAAGAGGTTAAGTGTCTGATTCAAGGACATAATGGCAGTAGCTCATTGATCATTGGTTCCACAACCTGGTGTTTATTGGTCCTGATCAGTATCGCCTTTAATGCATTCCGCGTTTAATGTGAATAGCAATTTTCTGAATACCTATAGAACAAGTCCCTTAACCTCCTATTATATCTTTATGGTCTCTTTTGATTAATGATGAATGAATCCTTGCTGCATATATATATATATATTTTAAAAGAAATTTATACTTTTTCAACAACTACATTCAACAAGGATGTGTTTCTTCTAGGCGCAGTGAAAACACTGGTAACCTTGGACAGAGAGATGACAGATTTGTACAACTTAACTGTGCGTGTGGTGGACGGAGGCAATCGTTTCTGCCAAGCTTCTGTGTTGATCACAGTCAATGACGTTAATGACAACGTACCCAAATTCCCATCTGACCAACATCACATTAGTATTTTTTATAATACACAACCTGGGACATACGTGGCACGACTAAAGGCCTTCGATGCAGATATTGGTATGAACAAACTTTCAACATTATCATTTGTTGTTTGGTGACCTTGTTTGTGCAGATTCCCTGATACAATCATGAACAACAGTTTGTTAGATTGTAGTTAGGTGTACTGTAGTTGTTTCCAGCAGTGTGCATCTTGATTGAAGCAGTTGTTACATCGGTAGTTATTAGTCTATGCCATCTTTTGCTCTGTGTGGCATTTCAGCACTCATCTTCACTCAGCGTGTAGCGTTCTCTGATAATGTAACAATTGAATATAATCTTTGCTCCTCGTGCACAATTGTCTTTGCTCCCTGCGAAGGTAACAATTACTTTCTTTATCTTTCTTTACTTTTCTTTATCTATTCAGATCACTTTTCTCTATAAAATCACACGTGCCTTTTGCTTGTTTTATCTTCAAATTTGCAACATTGCAATTAATTTTGTCCATCTGGACTTCAGTCTCAACATTAGAAGATGGCGAGATGCAACATCTTCTTTGTTCAGATGAAGTTGCGTGCATGCTTTCTATTCTCTGTTGCATCGTTACTCTTTAAAGCTTAGTCACTTGAAGGCCTGTCTGTCTTTCAAACACTATTGTGGGCAATAATGACTAAAGTAAACAACTACCCGGATAGATGTCTTGTAATTAGTGGTTCTTTCAGAAATTACCATCAACATGATGTGTTGGTGAGCATTTGCTGATTGGAGGGGAAATTGTGAAGTGATTAATTCCAATTCACTCAGCTGTCATCGTAGGATTTTCATAGGCGTTAATTAGTCAGAGGCAATTAGGCTGGATGACCGGGCGACACCGATAACAAGGTCTGCTCTCATTGCACTAATGAGCATATGAACAAGTATGTATTTGTATATAAACTGCAAATTAACCCAACAAGAAGCAATCAGATCATTCTGTCCCACTATGACATGAAACAGACAAAAGGAACAGACTTGTTTTTGCATCCCTTGGATTATGTGCAAGTTCGGACTAATGCTATCATTTCAAACCACTCATGACTTTATGATATTCCTCTGCCCACTTCTAATCAATTTAAGTCAGATTTTTTTTTACTTGTGCTTTTATTTTGAGACTGTGTTTTTGTCATGAAATATCATGAATTTAATTACAAAGAGCATAAATCTTGTTTACAATAAGTTCAAAATTATTTTTGTTGCTGACGGTTTATAAAGGGATTACTGAAGGTGCATATACTTCATGGGTCCTTTGAGAAGATATAGACTGTAAAAAATGTACAACTTGCATTTTACAGTAAAAACACCTGAACACATACAGTGAAAAACTGAAAGGACATTCTCAGAAGTCTCTGTGTGAGACATCATCATTTTTTACATAAAATGTTATTTCTTGCTTTTGTACACTCAATGTTTATTCTTGCACTTTCTCTTATTTACTTAATGTTCGTTTCAATATTTTTAACCCTGATAGTGTTTTGTTTTTGTGTTTATGGCTAAGTGCACCATCTACCACGATGAGCCTTGTTCCATCATGACTTTTTTATGACAGGTGGCTTTTTGTTTTGTTTTTAGTTGCACATTTAACAGGATAAACTTATAGTTAGTGGTTTGAGAGGTGGGAGCTGACATCACAGCACATTTAAACAACTAGCCATAAGTGGTACATTGTTCACCAACAAAAACTCAATTGTTTGATATATATTAAAAAAAAAACGCTTTCAGTGAAACAATGGAAAGAGGGCTTCTGTAAACACTTTAAATTGACTTTTTCAATGATTCACAGAAATGTCTCGGTTACATATGTAATCCTTGTTCCCTGTTGGAGGGAATAGAAATGTTATGTCGAGACTGCAAGACTTGCTTGGAGCCCTGATTCAATCTGATTAAGAGAATAGACATGAAGACCACAGGTGAGTATATCGCTGCTGGAGAAGCCAAGCCGCTGTTCCTGAGATAGAAAATATTTCTTAAGAGAATTGATTTCGACCTTCAGTGAGAGACTGCTTTAGTGGGAGGCCACTCAAGTCTGATGCATCCCATCCAGGAGCCACAGAGGGAGGTTCCACAGATCTACAGTAGATGTGGGTGCCAAATGTTGCTGAGGTATGCACCAGGTAGAGACTGTCATGGGAAATATGAAACCTAGCCGAGGCCAATACAGCCCAACTAATAGGAACTGCTCCTTGTCCTCCCTGACGTTGCACAGAGTATATGCGAGCAGGGTCACTGGAGGAAACGCATACTTGCGCAGAGCCCGGAGGAGATAGTGGGCAAGTTGTGAAATGCAGCATGACATGCTGGAGTGGTCTCACATGAAACAAACCAAGCACTGCAGATGCCATATGCCCGAGGATTATCTGCAAATGATTCAGTGGTACCATTGTCCTAAAGGAACTCTGAGCACTGAGCACTGACTGGTCTCGTTCTTCTGAAAGATGTGCTGTCCACACCTAGAGATTCTCTCACAGGGGAGTTTGCATTTTTCCCCAGTTGACCCAAAATGCCAACTGGATAAGGTGCTGGAGCTGTGGTAGACTGTGGTAAGGATGGAGGAGGGAGATGAGCAGCTTCTGGCCATGAAAAGAACCATCCACGACTTTGTCAGCTCCTTATGCACCTCCAGGAAGAAAGGAACAGGGGTTGGACGTGATTTAGAATCACCAATCATCCAACCGTGAGGGCTCGGAACTGGTTGGTAAGGACACCTCCAGCCCAATGTTAATGGCAGCTTGGGGAAACATGGCCATCAGTTCAATGTCTAAATCAGCAGCAGCCACAGCATCCAAGGGGAAACCCTGAGACTGCCGCGAGATGGCCCTTAAGAATCACTGGGGAGCTGCACGGGACAGTCATTGATAGAAGAATCCACAGGGACAAACATGGCAGAGAAGCTCTCACAGTCACCTTCAGAGCACCCAAAGTGCCAGCTGACAATCCTCTGCTCTTAGCAGAGAAACTGGGATGGGTGCCAGCAGAAGGTGCCCCTCCACTCCCCTTGAGGAGAGAGAGGCGACCGTCCCCCCTGGACCATCAGGGGTATAGACTCACAATGATAAAATGCATGGTGCATCTTCAGAGTGCCAGAGGCCCAGACACTGTCATTAGCCAAGTTTCCATCCAGTTTTTACGCTGTTTTGTTATCGATAAAGAGAATTTGCGAGAAAAAAAATGTGCGAAATTTGTGGTCTCCAGCCTGTTTCCATCCAAC